>CM040742.1:10849130-11144130 GCA_022829145.1 Albula goreensis | reverse complement strand
GGGCTTCCCTGAGTATCATCCCGTGTGCCATCCACTGCTCTTCTGCTGAAAAGAAGCAAGGGGCCAGCCTGGTCCCAGCACTACAGTGGGACAGGGGTTTTGTGTCAGGTTTCTTCATTCTGCACCCTAGATTGACCCACAACTCTTGATCCTCACCCTCAAAGAATTGTGGGAAAGGTTAAAAATCTCCACTGTCAGATCATGGACAGATAAGAATGAAAATAAGATGAATGAAGCACATTTAATAAGGTCAGGGCCAATCAACCATCAGCACCAACACCTGCTCTTCTGTACTCTGTGTGTGTGTGTGTGTGTATGTGCGTGTGTGTGCGCGTGTGTGTGCATGTGTGTGGGGGTGGGGGGTCATTCCTGTGTACACAAGAGCAAACTTAAGACCCAGCACTCGTTTTTGTGTTCTGTATGTGTGTTCGTGTTTTTGTCCTGAATTGCAATCTTCTTTTTGCTCTTTGCAGCAAAATACCCTTGTGTAGCATCGTAATCATTGCATGTGTGACTGAGTGTGTGAATGAGTGTGTGCATGTGTGCAGGATGTCCCCCCCCCCACCACCCAAAGATTTGCCACCCTTGAGACTAATGTGCCGTTTTGTTTGTTCTGTGTGCACAACATAATAAAGTTCCTGTCAAAATGAATGTGATTCAAATGTACCCCCACCGTTCCATGTTCTGTCGTTACCACAGATATCCAGGAGGGGGCAGCATCTTCATTTGTCACTGCACACCTGTGCGCTAAACAGCCTGTATGTACCATAGACGTACCTTCAACTAAAAACAAAAAGCACTGTGATGAGCCAATCGGTTTACAGCTGTATATGGCGCTTGTTTATAACTGGCCAGAAAAACAGTTCCTTCTGTTGTGTGTGTGTGTGTGTGTGTGTGTGTGTGTGTGTGTGTGTGTGTGCGTGTGTGCGTGCGTGCGTGCGTGCGTGCGTGCGCGTGCTCTTGTAAGAGAGAGAGAAGGTTTGAGAGCATGAGGAAGAGAGAGAGAGAGAGAGGAAAAGGGGTGGTCTTCTTTTCAAACTTTGTGCTATGTATTTGTTTTTTTAAAAGAAAGCATAACGTCTGAAATTAAGTTGTCAGTTTTATATATGTTTGTGTGCGTACATGTGCAAGTGTATGCGCACATTCACATATAAATATATGTGTTTTAAGATTTTACCGTTGCCTGTTTTTTGCATGTAGATTGCTGATTTTTCTGTTTAAATGTTGATTTTTTGGAAGTTTAACTGGGACCATGTACAATATACTGATTTCCCATGGGGCGACTTCAGACCTCTCCACATTGATATTATATATATAAAATTGTGTGTTTTCCCTATGGAGAAAGTTTAAGTTATATATCGCCTGCACACTTTGGGCTGCATCTAGATCTAATTGTCCACTATGTTTAAAGAAAAAAGATAATAGGAAAAAATGATAAAAATGAATTAAATTCTGAAGATTCTTAATAAATCTTATTACCTTTACAACAAGGTGGGTTTGGAGTTGTCATCATTCATTTCTTGTTTTTGTATAGGTTGTGTCTTCACAATAATTTTTTTTCTTAAAATTACAACTAAGACTTACCTGTCAGGATTTGCACTTACCCACCAGGAGCATAACAACAGTGCCTCCCTCTGTCATGCTGTCAGTACTTGATCATAGAGGTTAGTGATTGAAAGCTGATCGTAGCCCCGCCCATAACGGGGTTCATGAGCCCATATTGCCATGGTCCAGACGACTGCTGAACTCCCACATACCAAAAATGAGTAAAAAGACGGATCTGATGTTCATCATAGACAGGCAGGCTTCGTTACACAGCCAGCTGTGGGAACTGAAGCATGGGGCAGAATGCTCAGCAGGTGAAACGTGCGATGCACATTTCAGTTTTCAGGAAGTACATTTCCATATGACGTCACCAGCCCTCAGTCACTCTCAGCCCCTACCTGATTGGATCCATGACACTGTTCTGACAAGACATCTCTGGATCCTGACACACTCGGCACCTTCACACCCTCACATACACGCGCATTCACAATGCCGTTAGTGCATCCCCAGACCGAGTGCTGGGCCTCTGCAATAGCATTGGCTAAGACCCTGTACCAGCTCTGGTCTCTGCGCTCTTATCACCCAGGAGCCAAAACTGGAGAGATGGGGGTGCACTGTATCTACAGGAGCAGAGAAGAGTGTCCATTAGTGCATTTAGGTGAAGCTCTTATCCAGAGTAAGTCGCACAGCTTGTGATTTTTATACAACCCTAACCCTATTAGCAATCCACCTTTAAGTGATCGGGTCTGTAAACAGGCAGTGATGGTTGAAATGAGGTTTCCGTCAGTGACTTGTTTAAACCAATCAGAAAGCTTTTCCCTCCACACAGCCAATGAGCCATTGGTCCAAATCATATAGGCATGGGTATTATATTGTACCCCCTCCCATTTTTGGTTCAATGAAACTTCACTCCCTCAGCACATGCTGGGTTGGGTTTTTTTGGCTGGTGGATTCTTATAGAATACATTCTTGCAAGGCTCCAGTGTTTATCTGTGGTGTATTGGCCATTACTCCACGGATTCTGCATGTCCATTCAAACCAAGCTGCATCAAGCACCTTTTAGATGGTTTGTACCAGGAAAGCTCTCTGCTGTTGTAGTTCTGTCATTCAGCCAGCAGGTGACAGGGTGCTGTACTTGACAATGGTGAGGAGATTGACTTTTTTTACTTCAATATACTTGGAACGTATATTATGTCATTGAAGTTTCTCAGCTATCCAGCATACCTGAGTTATTGTGTGTAGTATTATTCCACCGATCTTCTGGTTTACCAACTCGGTTTCAGTGACGTAGGATGACTTTCACGCACACAGCTCCACATAGTGGGGTGTGGGGACCTCTAGTGGCCATTTAAGTAAAATCAGTATTCCATGAATTCTCCACTAGCAATGTTTTGACTGAATACTGAATTAGTAAAACAATGGTTATTAATTTAATTTTGAGAGTGCAATGCGCATTGTGAGGGACCGTAGTGTGAGTTATGGGGAGGTTTAGCCACCTGACCCAGTCACTAAAGAGGCACTATGGTTTCCGTACCTCTGGTGAGGCTTCATGATTGAGGAAGGATAATTTTCTGTTTGCCCTTTCTTCCAAATAAACTAAATCTTGTGTTGGTTCATTTAGACCTTATCCTAACTTCCAGTTCACTTCAATGAGTTTCACAAACAACGTGGAAACATACCTTTGGCACATACTCTTTTTCCACTGTTTACATTTTAATCAGCTAATCAGTGCTGCCCTCTACTGGACACAGTCAGTATCACATATTTTGGCCATGGGGCTGGAGATGGTGGTTTAGTTTCGTGATTGCAAAAAAAAAAGAGAGATGGAATGAGACTTAATCAAACCAGTCAAATGGTTCTCATTTCCACAACAAAAGACAATGATTGGTTCAATTCTTTCAGGCAATCGTTATGTGTAGCTCCAACTATTTATGATGTCAGGAATCCTCATTCTCATTTCATTAGTTAGTGGCGCTGGACTGAACTAAACCAATCAGGTGTGAAGAGGAAAAACCTTCAGATTCTTCTTAAAGAACTCTGGCTAATCATTGTGTCTCCGCCAATGAACTGGTGCTTGCTGTCTGATTCCACCATCACCAGTTGGATGAAGCAAGTTGCATGCTGGGAAATTATTTTGGCAACCTATATTGTAAACAGATAAATATCCCCAACAGTTTAAAATCAAAATCATAATCAGTCCTGTAGCTGAAACAAAAATGCTCTGATTTGCTGCAAGCTTTGCTAATTAATATTCATGAGAGGGCTTTGCTTTGTGTTCTGTTTCCAGCCGAAACCCCTTAAAGCAGGGAAGTACTTAGAACAGAAAAAGCACAGGAGTGGAGTATGTCATCTGTGAATAGTATATTTTAGTGAGTCCCAAAGCACATTTTTAAAGTGCTAACAGGCATCTTCTAATCCCCCCTCCTTACAGCAATTGTAAACACACATGAGCCTCACTGTCCCATTCTTTTGTGTGGGAGATCCGTCTAATGTGGCCGCGAGCACACAGTCAGCTTCCAGCCCATTAGTAAAGATGTGTTAGATATATTCATTACACCCCACTGAAGGGGGCACTGCACGCATAAAGCACATTGACTGTTGAACCGTTTAGACCAAAGGGATTGATTCATTAATTGAAATAATACATCAGAAATAAATTACAAATGATGAGCTTGGAAACAGGGGCTCCAGTGAAAAATGATCAGGTCATCAAATTTCTCTGACAGAAAGTCAGTTATGATGATGACACAGTCATTTCAACTGTACTTAAGGAGAAAACAGACACAAGATCTGGACTGTTTGAATCAGGTCCTGCAGAATCAGGTCCTTACACAATTTTAATCTGGAAAATGACTGCAGAAACTGTGGCTAAACTCTATGGTGGACTGAGTTCAGGATCAGCTCAAACACATTCAGCCACATTTCTATTCTCAGTCATGTCCCTCTGCTCATTTTCAGAAACAAAAGCACAGACACAGGCATTTTGTGGGCTGAAGTTTGACACAGTGCATGCATGTAAGTGATGTTGTGGAACTGGTATAAGCCACATGTCACTTCTCTGTAAAATGATATTTCATTATTTCATGTCTTATTATTGGAGGCAGTGACATAAACCATGTGGAGTTAAACTAAAACAGTCAAGGAAAAATTAGAGTAAACTACATTTTTAAAAAAGATCTATTTTGGATGGGTAATCAATATCAGTATGTGTAATTTCAGGGATAGGACCAGGGTTGTAGGCCTGAGAAAAACTGCACACAAGGTCATACTACACTCTCACAAACAAAGAGTCCCAAAGGGCTCTGTGTTTATACCCCTGATGTAACACTTCAGGGTTCTTCTTAGATGTTGATATCTCTAAAGGGTTCTATTTAGAAATTCACTTTGAGGATTCTACAAAGAACCCTTGGAGATGTCAGCATCTCATAAGAACCTTTCAGGGTTCCCACAGGTGGACAAACAAAGAACCCTTAAGGGTGCTAGATTAGAACCTTTTTCTCACAGTGTCTGCAGGGACAAAGCTGGAGCATGTGATCTATGGTGGAGGTCCCCCGCCCTGAAGCTAGACAGCCGCAGGGCCTGCTGGTTTTTGTACACACTGTGTTTTAGGTACAGGCGTTTGTCATGTGAGTTACAATGAGTTTTTAAGTATACGTTTTAGACAGGGCTAGACCACGCTGTCTTTGTCACACTGTAACTCAGGAGCAGCTAACTCTGGTCCTTCAGGGGCACAGGGTGTGCTGGTTTTAGTTGTGGGTCAGTTCTTCATCAATCAAGTTGCACAGATAATTGAACATTTAGCTCTCCTCCCCTAGTTTGGGTCTGAACTGGTTGCTGATTTTAAGGTGAAAACAGAAGCCAACCACACCCTGTTCTTCTCCAGGACCACAGCTGGCAACCCCCAGTGTTAAAGTACATTGCAGAATGAGTTTAAGCAATGGCATGTTGCTCAAAATTTATGAGTGTCATATTTTTAAATGTGCTTTAGTGGCACCACAAATCCAATCCTCAGTCTTGGCATAATCTGAATGAATATATGTTTTGGTTTTAGCAAACATAAATTGTACTCTATCTATGAATTTGTTCTTCTTAGAGTACACTACATGACATGCAGTGTAATATACACGAATGTGTAAGATTTCGAGTACACAGCACCGGGTGTAGTGTAATGTTTTTGATAGTTTTTTAGTGATAACACCATTGTAGTTGTGGGTGTGTATTAAAATATATGTGTTTCAGTGAAAGCCACTGGCTTATCTGTTGTATAGTATTCAATATGTGCTCTGACTGAATGTGCTTGAGTTAGAGTATGTTACCATAGTCTTAATGGGTCAATAATGTGTATGTGTTTTAGTGAAAGCACGCTGCCTTATCTGTAGTGAAGTATTCATGAATGTGTTTGAGGTATAGCGCACTGCCATACCTGAACAGGGCACATTATGAGTGTTGTCTTAACTGATGCAATCCAGCCTTGAGATGTGATTTCCGCTGTGATTTTACTGATTCTGACAGTGAAGATGTCTAAAGGCACAGTGAGGAATGTTCTGAAGGTGGGGCCATGGGCCCCCCCACCACCACCATCACCACCACCAACACCCAAGGGCACAAGGGCATTTCATGTGCCATACAAACACCTGCTTCAAATCACTTCCTGTCAAACAAATACATAGCCGGCCCACTTCCTGTCCAGCTTCTGTATTGCCTGCCCACTTCCTGTCTGACCTTTTGCAATGCCTGCCCTCTTCCTGTCCGACTCCTCCTTTGCCTCTTCACTTCCCATCCAACTCCTCTGCTGCAGATGCGATTAAATTTAAATATGAATAAAATGTGACTTAAATAAAGTGAAATTTCAAATGATGTAAAATTAGATTTATATAACCAGTTCCCCCTCCTGGTTGTGATGGTGGAGGTGAGCGGGTTTGAGTGCGCCTGTGCCCTCTGGGACACCTTAGGTGAGAATCCCGATCTGACACACTCTGTTTCACCATGGCTGAACTTGCTGCGTCAGATTTTTCAGCGCATCTCTGACAGCAGCTGCCTCACTTTGGCTGTCTGTCAGTGCCTCTGTACAGACATACTGAGTTCTGGTTCACTCACTCACAGACTGTACACACACACAACTCCTCAAACTGTAAAAAGAAAACAAGGCACAGATTCTCTCTTTGTTTACATGAATAGTCTAGTATTTACACTTGCTAGAAATTGAGAGGGGTGTAGTTGAAGTTGCCAAACAGTAACACATTCAGTCTTGAAAGTCCAGTGATGCCGAAAAAAAAATGGGGAGTAGTAATGACAGTATATTTTTACCAATTGAATTAGAGAGAACTGTGTCCTTTCGTGCATACATTAAGAAACTAAAGGAAGCTTGAGAAATGTTTAGAGCTACAATAGTGGTACTCCACCCGTTTAAAGAACACACATGAAAGGGCATTTTTCTTGGTGAATTATACAAACAGTTCTGCCATAATGGGCACACCCAAACAGAACGCTGCAGTTAAATGTATGTAACTGTACTGAGTATGGAGTGCAACTCTGACAACATCATAAGAAGATTCTTTGTGTAATTTCAGGGACTCTAGAACACCAGGTTCCATATGTGCGAGCGCAATTCTGTGCCTATAGCCGTAAATAGTACTTATCGAGGCAAATCGTTCCCAGATAAATGTGACGTCACAGTGCGCTCGCGCCTGTAATGTGGTCCGCATCGAAACCGTAATTGCGGACGATTGAACCTAGAGGGCAGTCGGGGGTCTCTTTGAAGCAAACGCTGGTGTTGAAAAGCGATAACCACTACTTTTATAATACCCACCATCCCCTCCATCAAGGAAGAAAAAAACTGACATCCTGTGGCAGTCTGTCAGCTTGCTTGTTTCAGATTGAAGCAAGAACAAAGTTCTCTAATAAGCCAAAATCTCAGTTTATTCGAATACCTTTATGATCATTGCTAAGTCTGCAATGGAATTACCATGACTTGATTCTATTAAAAATTACAACACATCTTTAAAACTATGTTGACATGTCTTTTGTCTTTTAAATACACACCTTAGGGCTACAGACCTCCACAAACCTGCAATTTAGTGCTAGAACAGAACACTGGGAATTCAGCATATAGCATCAAAACAAAAAATGGGTGGGAAAACTATTGTCTTTACAAGCTAAATATATATATTGCATTTTGCTCCAAGGATTTTTGGGCTTAACTAATGTAATAAGCTTCCATTATCTTTCTCTATTTTATCACAATTCTCTATCTAGTGTCTGGCCCCAGCTTTAGATAATGTTCTATAAATCCTATGACCTCCATTTCTTTCTTAAACACACACTCATTGTTTGGGTGAGCAGTGTCCTTTTACAGATGAATGCTGTTTTATTTTAGTTTTTGTTTATTTTATGCACTGTAAAGTTTTATTCAAACCATAAATCCAACACTACTTCTTCACAGAGAATTCAGTTTACAATAACTATTTTTAAATCAGTTATGTTAAGAATGGCTTGATAGTGAGCTGGGGAAGCAGTCTGTCCCATTATGATTAGGTTGTAAGGTACCCATCTGAAGGGTAGGATGGTTTGGGTGTATATCTACTGCTTTGAAAAAAACACTGCACTAAGCTTCAAACACTCACCACCGAATGAGAACAGGGGTTTGCTTTTGGAGTTGGTGGTCTTAGCATTTGAGCCACTTTGGCATGTATACCAATTCACTGTGGGATCATGGGAAAATATTGGCCAGTAGCATTGAGGGGGTTTGGCCACATGGCATCATGGGATGATCTTGGCCCTGTGCAATTATGGGACTATGAGGCCTTGTCCATGTGGCATGATTTGGTATTAATAACTATTATAGTGTGGGATAAATGGCTCGTTGACACCAAATGTTACATTAATGGTTTTATGTATCTGGTACCAAAAATGTTATCCAATTATTAAGAACAGGCAATCCCAAGAGAACGTTTTTTTATATAACAGTTTCAGTTTCTGCAAAGGTGTGTAATAAAACACAGCTATTGCTACAACATACGTTTGTTTCTATAATACCAGGGGGAGGAATTTTCTATTGTTTGTTTTATGGGGCTATTGCCCTAGTCATATTGTTCTAATAATATCACTTACAATACAGTCTTTATGTCGTCAAGCATATTGTAGCCAAATTACTTAATTACTGAATTTTTCTTAGGGGACTCCTCATGAAACAGATTAAACACAACACTTACCATGTACAATTACTATAATTGTTTCGCAATAACGCTGCTTTTTATCGACGTCCCACAGTGGAAACTGTGTAATTTTAATGTGTTTCATTTATTTGTAACATGCGTGATGGTCACGGGGGACGACCAGTAGCTTCCATGTGCTTTTGTTTTCATTCCACTGGTCAAGCTGACTGGAGCCTGTGTGACGTCGCTTGAGGTGGAAATACCGCCGTCCCGCTCCGCTGGCTGTCAGAACTGCGTTTGCACTGTGCATCTACAGAGAGACTCTGCAGCGACACTGTCTACAGTGCAGTAGCAGCGTGAATCGGCCAGCCGCGAGTCCTCTTTTGCAAGCCTTGTGGTAATCTCCATCTGGCGCGTCCAGCTTTTCTGCAAACACGGAGGAATTACGGAAAGCAAAAATAAACACGGAAAGCAAAGAACGGGAATCCGTCCAAACCGTCACAGAAAATTCAGTATGGAGAACTCCTCAATGAATAACAGGTTTAGGAACTCCGTGTTTACTTACGGTGAGTCAAAACCAATGAAATCTAAAGGATTAAATAGGTTTTTAACAGGCCATTGGGTGATATAGCTGCTTAGGTACGATGTAACACACGTCAATCAAGTGAAACTAAGGTATTAAATACCATCAGTACATATTTCCTGTGTTCGTTTTATATGCACTCTTCAAAGTTAATGTCTGTATTTTCTGCAAGCAACTTAACCATAGAGCTTATTGAAGCGTGTATTTTCTGAAGCCTTACTTACTATTCGAAGTATTTATCATCGCAATGACTGTCGTTCTAAAATATGTCAAAGGATACTTAAAATACTCTCATGAGCAGTATATCTCTTGTCAGTCTATACTCTATAGTGTCAATACAGTCGGGATACCGGGTGCTTCTGAGTCCACATGTCACCAGTTTCTTGAACGTCTACCGACTTAATACGGACAAATAAGCACATAATTGTCTACTCTGAAGTAAGACGTATAGAACAATACCGAGTACTGCAGAACAAGACCAAATATTATATTGCCAATATATTAATTCAATTCTGTGTACAGAACAGACTTGTTGAATCCGCAAGCTGCTATGATCGAACAGACATTTTCGAGCTGTTTGTGCTACTGTATTTTGGTGACAGAATGATGTGTCGAAAGCACTCTTTCTGACGGCTCAGGGTTTTTTCCCCAATCAAACGTCTGTGATCACGCAGGAGGAACCGACACGTCCGCGTGGGTCATGGTTCACAGACATTTGGTAGCAATACTGCCAACTTCTAATTGAAGAACTAAAGGTTAAATCGGGTGTATCGCTCCATCTCCTGTCCTCATGTGTGACACTGGAGGCGAGGGCAGACGTCAGTGACCTACATAGTGGTTCCCTCCAACAGCACAGATTGTAGAAACTGTTTTTTGATTTATGGGATTTAGCGGCATGTGTAACTGAATCAAATACATACGGTCACAAATAACATCCAAAAAGGGAGTCTGTACAGAATTTTAAACCAGGTTTGAAAATGCTGACATAAATAGGCCATTGTCTGTCACATTTGCCCTTTTATGTATCTCTGGTCGGTGTTTCCTAAAAGGTTATTTCCCTGAATGATGAACAAAACGTTTGGCTTGCTTGGTCCTGCTAGGCGCTGTGGGGTCTCTCTGCCTCCTCAGCAGCTGGTCTTGCTTACTCAGCCAACAACATCTGATCTAGTATCAGCTAGTGTAGTATCTGACTACACCCCCAACCACCTGAAGCCAAAGGCGGGAACTCAATGCGGTCTCCATGTCTTGAGGGTACCTCTACTGTGTATATGGCACGAGCAGACATACCACCCATGTGCGGCACTAGATACACTTAGCCTGGATAGGTCACAGAATCTCACTGCCTCAGGAAGATATTATACTATGTATGTTTATGCAGTAGAACCTCAGAGATGTGATCTGACCGGAACTGATATTAAACTGTCTGCTGTCTGTTACACTTATGTTTATCAATGTATGTCTGTATTATAATTAGTCCAAACGGGCGGACATTGATGTTTTTTTGAACATAAGAATGTGTAATGGTGAGACTTGAGCATGCCAGGGGTCTCAAGTATGCAGTACTTTTTTTGTGAGAGGTAAAAAGAAAGAACAGCCATGTTAATTTGTCCTACTGATGTCCTGAGACATGCGGAGTGTTTGAGAGAAATGGGAAAATTGGGACAAAATTAAAAGGGAGGGACAGCTATAATACCAAAAACACACCAAAGTGAAGCTGTGATCTGCATTTAAAATGAAACTTGTGAAATAAAACAATACATGCTTTGCTAAATTAGCAGCCCATGGGGTAAGAAAAATGCACTCGAGTATAATATTATAATTAAGTAAAAGTATCCTTGTGAGTCAGGAAAGAATAATAACCTTAAAACCACAAAAACAAGAGTTGTAGTTATATAGTAGAATTTAGTTTATAATACCCATCAACACTTCATTTCTGTGCAGTTTTGATTAATTAATGCACTCAGAAAGATGGGGGAGTGGGGTGGTGGGTGCCATTCGTTGTTAACCTCCCTGCTCCCTGCTTGCAGAGCAGCTGTGGCAAGTCCCAGTGCTCCGCAGCAGGCAGATTGATTTGCATGTTTTGGTTTCTCTGCCTTCACGTGACAACACTGCAAAGAGCAAGCTCAGACTTCCAAAGGCTAATTTTGAATTTTACCTGAGGGTGCTGATGGACACAAAAAAAAAATAGGGATTATATTTTTGCTCCTCTACGTCACAGGTTTCATGAGGGAAATCAAGCAGTGCGTGAGCATCTGGTTTAGGGATAAACAACTGAATTATTCAGGATTATAAATGGACTCCCATTAGGTCAGAATTAAGATAAAACATTCAGAGTATGAGCCAGTGCATGTTAGTATTAATGGTGTTGTTGTTATGATTTATTAATTCAGTCAGGACTCTTACCCATAGTGATTTACAAGGCCATCATGAATAAATGTAGTAAGTGACCTAAGAACAGGTTCTACAATCTCCTGTAATGCATAGATGAAGCATCAAGCAGAAAAGCCATGCTAATTTTAGCAGATAAAATGCTGACAAATGGACAGGGTTAATGAAGTAATGGGAACATCATATGGAAAAGGTCTTGTATTTTGAAGAAGCCGATTCACAATTAAATTCAAGTCCATATTGTGTTTCTGCTATCGAAAAAAATGTAGAATAAATGCTTTAATATGTATATTATAACATGTGTGACAAATGTAACCCCGATTATAAAAGAAGTCGACAAATATGCCTATGTTTATTCGCAAAATAACAGAGTCATGTAATGATTCAAGGGGAAGAATGTGGAAAATTAGAATGGCAACCATATGATCTAACATGATAATGGTTCCATAAACACCGCTAAACATATTCAGCCAGTGGTTTCATGAACACCAGCAAGATGTTAAAAACCTTCCATGGCCTCCTCAATCACCATATTTAGACACCATTGATCCTTCGTGAGAAGTTTTTGTGAAACTCAGAGCGCGGAGTAGACAAAATCCATTATCAGAAATCTGCCGCCATCAATCAGATGGTACGAAGTCAAAGGACAGAGGATTTATCAAAGTTATCCAGATTTCCATCGGAGGCTGAGTGTCTCCGAGTGAGACCTGTCAGAGTGAGGCATTGGAGCTGCTCATTGGTGCTGCTCAGCTTCTGACATCAGGAAACCTGATGGGTCCTGCAGCAGCAGCACAAACTCTGTGCACAGCTGTTTCCTGTTCCCATTATTTCAGTATTATTACGTGGACATTAAAAGTCTCATTTTATAATATTGCTTGTCCTCAAAAATTAGCGGTTCATAAATGAAATTGATGATGATGATGATGATTATTATTCTTGTTGTTATCGTCATCATCATCATCATCATCATCATCATCATCATCATTCCCTGAAGTCTTGACCCAGATGTTGAGATCTTTACGTATTACTGAACCATAGGCTAATTAGTGGAGAGGCAGCTGCGTGGTTTCTTTCAGAGATTACACAGATGTGGAACAGCTGGCTCTGTTTTTTCTCAGGAATTTTACAGGCAGTTTCTTACAGCCCAGCATCCATCGCTACCTTTATATTTAATAATGTCTGTGTTTTTTCCTTCCTTTTTTCTGTCAACCGCATTTGACTTGATGGTGTTCCTGGGCATCTGCATTCTTCTTCTCTCCTTCTGGATCCTTCTGGTTTCCAGATGAAGAGGTAAGACGTTGCTATTTGGCAGTTTATACGGCTGTGGTTGTTAGTTGGTGGCTTTTGGTCATTTGACCACGTTTCCGCTTGAAAACATTTCTCTGTCTATACTTCAGTGTCTGAGTTCACGTCTTGCTCAAGGCAAAAAAAAATGGCCCGGCATGCTTAGTTTTCCTGGCCTTCATACTTACGTTTTGGGAACATTTTAGTTCAAAGGTCAAAGTTTTACTGTAAGGTGGGAAGAATTCAGGTATGTACGCATCTGCAGTGAACTCATGTCTTCGCAACGCTGCTGTACACATAGACTGCATGCCATAGGAAATATTCAGAGTGTGCGTGGTCTTAGCATGGGGGGAAAGGGAGGATCAAAGCCACTCTTGGATGTTTACCTACTTGAATTGCATACTCTCCCCACACCCCTCTGCAAAGTCATGATATTTTTACTCTCCGCACAACTCACTCCCACCCAATTAAGGAGCAAGGTTTTTTTCATACTGTGGAATGGTTCTGATTTTGCATATTGAGCTACGTAGCTGAGCCGCAGTGTCCGTGGCGTGCACACACACGAGTGTTAATGTGACATGCTAAAGCACCTGTACCTGTCGCCCCAGGAACCTTCTTCCAACGCAACGCCCAGCTTGTCTTTATGTGACACTGCTGCAGGAAAGCAATAACCTTTCAGTGATGCAGGATACACTTTAAACCTGTCTGTCTGCCTGTCTAAGCCAGGGCTGAGATACCCTGTTCCTAAGGAGCTGTATCTATGTCAGGACTTCACACCAACTTATTTAATCACCCCAATAATTATGTAGTCTTACACTCTTACATCTGTATTTATTGATGAGATAATGAATGAGAGCTGACAATCGGCTTAAACCTGCTGACCAGGGATCTGCCTGTAAGACAGTGAATTTACATGAATTTACATTCCACAACAAGCCCTTGCAATTTGTTATTTTCAGTTCATGCATTCCTACATAAAACATTCAAGCTCACAGTCAACTTTTTTATTAACATTGATATTTAGTTTAAACAAAAAATCCAGTGCACCGTTCAGGACCTGTAACTGAAGTTTACATTCAAATTCAAAATTTAAACTTCAGCTGGGGGTGGCACTGATTTCCCAGCATAGCAGCAGTCCAGTTCAAAGGTCATGGAGGATCCAAAATGGCTGACATCAGTGTGTAGGCTGATCAGCTTCCTTCTCAGGAAGTTGTGACTGGTGGCTGATGAATAGTGAATAGCCGGTCCTCCTGAAACCATGTTCCACTAGCAGGGGCCATTGTCTTTCTTCAGAGCATATTGTGTTTGTCCTGTGTCTTCTATTGTCTGAGAAGTCTAAATATGAAAACTCTGTTTAAATTGTATCATCTGATGTACACTCACCAAAATGCAAATTGTACTTTTCCAGACAGCCTTGTACCTCTTGCCCTAATTCCCCTCTCTACTAAATACTACCTCCAATAAAGCTTGACTTTTGGTATAACCAGTAACTAGAATTTTTTTAAATGATACAACATGTATAAAAAAGGAGATTTTATCCTTACAGACTCCAGCTTAATCAATTCTCTTGACTTTTCTTTGCTTTTCTAGCCTTGTTCAATGTAGCCTATTTGCTTTCATACGAGCACCTGTAAAATAGGAACACAATAAAATATAATGACTATTTTAGCAAAGAGCTGCCTCACCATCCTCTGCTTCCATTTCATGAGTATCTTTTCAGGTAAAA
This sequence comes from Albula goreensis, assembly GCA_022829145.1. Lineage (NCBI taxonomy): Eukaryota > Metazoa > Chordata > Actinopteri > Albuliformes > Albulidae > Albula > Albula goreensis. The sequence goes on along the minus strand of CM040742.1, from coordinate 11,129,450 downwards.
TCAGGAAGTCGGAGGGGCTGGTGTGGGCCTTTCACCTTTGGCCAATTGCATAATAACGCATACGCCAAAGATCAGAACCCTAATGCCTGCTCTCTTGTGGGATAATACACTTCAGTGAATGAGTGAATGTAGAAATATGTCTTTATCATTTGGATTAGACATCAGTTAAATAACTCTCACTGAATGGGTAAAGGTAAATATCATGCAGGATGCTTTCCAGGCCTTCATTATTTTACAGTTTACACATTAAAAAATGCACATTTTTAGCATACAAAATGACCATTGTCTGTCAATAGGCTGCTCAGCTCCTCTTCCTAGGCTCATGCTCAGTTCAGTTCAATTCAATTTCATTTGTACAGCGCTTTTTCCAGCAAGTAAAGCAGCATGTGGTCCACACTGTCACTTAAGTTCACAAATACAAGTTTATATTCAAATTCTACCATTTTGTTAAACTGCTAATGACACTAATTTGACTGGTTGAAAGGTCAGCGTTAGGAGGGTCTCCGGCCTTTTCCCCCTCCTCCTCCTCTTCCTCAGCCCATGTGCTCTGCTCATTTGGGCCAGCCAGAGGACAGGGAGCCTGTGTGTTGGGAGGTGGGGGTGGGGGGGGCTTCCTCTGGGATAATCAAGCACTGCGGCTTCAGCTTGTGGCTTCACTGAGGGAGATCAAGGCATTAACTCAGACCTTTAAGCCTGCTGCAGGGTGTTGTGGGTAATCGGAGGTGACAGTAATGACTTGGCCTCATGCTGCTCACCTCCCATCCCCAGTGATACTGATATCTAACCCACTGGCCCTTCTCTGAGAGAAGACATTACCTTATATTACATTACATTAAAGGCATTTACAGATTCTCATATACAGGTAGACTTATGCAGTTTACATCAGCCACTATCTTTTTACAGCTAGGTATTTACTAAAACAATTCTGCTGAAGTACTTTGCTCAAGGGTACAACAGTGGGGTCCTACCTTGAACCTGCAACCTTCTTTAACCTTAGCCCAGCTTACTAGCCCAGCTCCCTAACCATTACACTACACTGTAACCACTGAGCTACTAGCCCAGCTCCCTAACCATTATACTACACTGTAACCTCTGAGCTACAAGCCCAGCTCCCTAACCATTACACTACACTGTAACCACTGAGCTACTAGCCCAGCTCCCTAACCATTATACTACACTGTAACCTCTGAGCTACAAGCCCAGCTCCCTAAACATTATACTACACTGTAACCTCTGAGCTACAAGCCCAGCTCCCTAACCATTATACTACACTGTAACCTCTGAGCTACAAGCCCAGCTCCCTAACCATTATACTACACTGTAACCTCTGAGCTACAAGCTCAGCTCCCTAACCATTATACTACACTGTAACCTCTGAGCTACAAGCCCAGCTCCCTAACCATTACACTACACTGTAACCTCTCAGCTACAAGCCCAGCTCCCTAACCATTATACTACACTGTAACCTCTGAGCTACAAGCCCAGCTCCCTAACCATTACACTACACTGTAACCACTGAGCTACTAGCCCAGCTCCCTAAACATTGCACTACACTGTAACCTCTGAGCTACAAGCCCAGCTCCCTAACCATTACACTACACTGTAACCTCTGAGCTACAAGCCCAGCTCCCTAACCATTATACTACACTGTAACCTCTGAGCTACAAGCCCAGCTCTCTAACCATTATACTACACTGTAACCTCTGAGCTACAAGCCCAGCTCCCTAACCATTATACTACACTGTAACCTCTGAGCTACAAGCTCAGCTCCCTAACCATTATACTACACTGTAACCTCTGAGCTACAAGCCCAGCTCCCTAACCATTATACTACACTGTAACCTCTCAGCTACAAGCCCAGCTCCCTAACCATTATACTACACTGTAACCTCTGAGCTACAAGCCCAGCTCCCTAACCATTACACTACACTGTAACCTCTGAGCTACAAGCCCAGCTCCCTAACCATTACACTGCACTGTAACCTCTGAGCTACAAGCCCAGCTCCCTAACCATTACACTGCACTTTAACCTCTGAGCTACAAGCCCAGCTCACTAACCATTATACTACACTGTAACCTCTGAGCTACAAGCCCAGCTCCCTAACCATTGCACTACACTGTAACCTCTGAGCTACAAGCCCAGCTCCCAAACCATTATACTACACTGTAACCTCTGAGCTACAAGCCCAGCTCCCTAACCATTATACTACACTGTAACCTCTGAGCTACAAGCCCAGCTCCCTAACCATTGCACTACACTGTAACCTCTGAGCTACAAGCCCAGCTCCCAAACCATTATACTACACTGTAACCTCTGAGCTACAATCCCAGCTCCCTAACCACTACACTACACTGTAACCTCTTAGTGAAATAAAAAGGAACTTCAACAGCTTTTGTAAGAGAAACAAAGGAGTTGTGCCATTTTCTTGGATAAATAGTACCAGGTTCTTCTCTTAGTGAGATGAAGGCCAGTGCTTTATCTCCGTGATATGAGAGCAAGAGAAAAAGGGATACTCTCTACCTTGCACAGTGACTTGGATATTTACTTACTGTATGCAAGACATTGGATCCCACCATTGGAATTTTGTGAGGCTGAAGGTCAGAACTGGTGACTCACAGGGGAACGCCTCGCCCACATACCAATCGATTGGCTTGTTCTTTCTTTCTGATTGGCAGCATGGAACCCCTAATGTCACCACAGCCTTATGATTGGCCAAGCCAGCACAGTCAGCACCAAGGTCCATAACCCTGGTAATGGAGGCCTTCAGCAGTTTAAAATGGACTCGCTGTAGGTACTGCACTGTCAGTGTGTAGACGGATAGTGTTACTCAAAAGTGGTGCAGAGTCAACACACTGGGGTATAGGATGGAGAGGTACATTACTGCTCAGTCAGCAGCCATGCAGCGAGATAGTCCCTGGGAGTGGGGTTCAGGGTTCGAGTGTTTATGCGCCATTGGAGTGTGTGTGTTTATCATACAGAGGGACACAGTGCATGTAAGTGTGTGTGTGTTTGTGTGTGTGTGTGTGTGTGTGTGTGTGTGTGTGTGTGTTTGTGTGTGTGTGTGTTTGTGTGTGTGTGTGTGTGTGTGTGTGTGTGTGTGTGTGTGTGTGTGTGTGTGTGTGTTTGTGTGTGTGTGTGTGTGTGTGTGTGTGTGTTTGTGTGTGTGTGATGTGTGCTTGGGTGAATGTGAGTGTGTATGTGTGTGTATGAGAGTGCGTATGTGTGTTTATGTGCACATGTGTATGTGTGTGTGTGTGTGTGTGTGTGTGTGTGTGTGTGTGTGTGTGTGTGTGTGTGTTTGTGTGTGTGTGATGTGTGTGTGTGTGTGTGTGTGTGTGTGTGTGTGTGTGTGTGCACCCCTGCTCTCCTGCCCCCCCGAGCTCTGGGCTGTCTGGGCCTGATTAAGTCGCAGGGATTCAGTTCCCTCTGTTCTGCCTAATGACATTATGGGATCCCTGGAACAGCCAGTAACATCCACAACCAACACACTCTACAAATATCCATGTTCAGAAAAACAGCACACTCTACAAATATCCATGTTCAGAAAAACAACACACTCTACAAATATCCATGTTCAGAAAAACAGCACACTCTACAAATATCCATGTTCAGAAAAACAACACACTCTACAAATATCCATGTTCAGAAAAACAACACACTCTACAAATATCCATGTTCAGAAAAACAACACACTCTACAAATATCCATGTTCAGAAAAACAGCACACTCTACAAATGTCCATGTTCAGAAAAACAACACACTCTACAAATATCCATGTTCAGAAAAACAACACACTCTACAAATATCCATGTTCAGAAAAACAGCACACTCTACAAATATCCATGTTCAGAAAAACAACACACTCTACAAATATCCATGTTCAGAAAAACAGCACACTCTACAAATATCCATGTTCAGAAAAACAACACACTCTACAAATATCCATGTTCAGAAAAACAGCACACTCTACAAATATCCATGTTCAGAAAAACAGCACACTCTACAAATATCCATGTTCAGAAAAACAACACACTCTACAAATATCCATGTTCAGAAAAACAACACACTCTACAAATATCCATGTTCAGAAAAACAACACACTCTACAAATATCCGTGTGCAGAAAAACAACATACTTATACTTATAACAACACAAAATATACATTTTCTGACTTTTTTTTTTGATCTTCGTGCAGCACTATTGCCAAAACATTGTAAAAACAAATCAGGTGAACATTTAAAGAGTTGAGTCAGAGAGTATCTGCTCATTTAATGGGGTTTGCGGGTTTTACTCCAGCAAGATGTTGCCTGACTGGGGACACACTTGCATCTGTAGAGGACTAGTCTCCGGCACTTTCTGTTGGCACATTCCAAAATGCTCCTGGCATTCCTTGTTTAGTGGTCCCATTGCAGCCCTGTGTGCCACGCGCATGGTACAGAGTCACCTTCTCCTGGGTGACTCTGCACTCAGAGTGGGTTCGATTACATCCAGTCAGCCAGCTAGAACAACGACCCCACCCGCTGGGAGTACCTGGGCCCAAAGCCAACTGCACCACAAGGAGCTCCTCCGCTCCCTCCTCTCAGTCTCTTTCCACCTCTCCTTCCTAATACTTTACACTAAATGCATAACACCTCAGTCTGGCTCAGGTTCAGAAACACTCATTCATAAATCTGCACCATTATCACAACGCTCCAGAGACTCTGCCTGGTTGCAGCATCAGATCAGATGTTTTCAGTTCTTTTATATCATGCACATGGCAGTGTTATAGTTGAGTCACTGAACCTGAGGTGCCTTGTGACGCTGAAACTTGAGTCCCAAATCCCCAGTGTTTTGTGCTTCATGGCAGAACGAAGAGGAGGGAATGTACATCAGATATGTAAATGAATGTTTTGATTTGTTTATTACCTGATTAAATCTGGTAATTTATTAATATTTGCTCCACTAGACTTGTTAGAGTAGCATGTGTTTGACATTGGTAGCCTCTAAACAATAACTCGGGGAGAGTAGGGAGCAGAGCGTTCTTCACTCATAAATATCGATTTGTTGGGTCATTCATGTGGGCAGAACTCTTGAAGACAGTGTCATAATGGACAAGTATAGGGCATATGGATCGTTGAAGTCCACGTCTTGAGTCAGACGTGTGTCTGGGACCAGGACCTGAGTGCTACAGCACTGTGGCGTACAGGACTAATTAATGGTAAGCATGAGGTTTGGCACAGTGTGATGAAGTCATATGTCTGGACTTAGATCCTCCTGATCATGCCATGATCACACTGCTGTGCCCTGGGCTCCATGTTGTAGTGGCAATGTCTTATTTGCACTTTAGTCCTTCATTGATTATTGGGTCTCTCTGATGGGTCGTCTTTTGTCATTAATGCTCATGTAACGTTTTCTTCTGTCTTACCACGTCATTCTTCTTAACTGTTTGCCACATCATTGGTGTTGTTCTTCTTCCCTGTCTTCTTCTTCCTCATCCTCCTCTTACTCTTCTTCTTATTATTATTATTAGTAGTAATATTGTTGTACTTGATGCTCATTTGACATACACCAAAGCGACTCCAAAGACGGGAAAAATTTGATCAAAACACAATCAGCAAAAGCTCAGCCCCTAAGGACAGATGACTGTAATGAGGCGGTGAGGCTGAAACACAACTTTTTGTTGTACCATGACGTAAATATTTTAGAGAGATACTTAGAGGGTGAGTAAAAGGTGATATGTCTGCCCAAATATCCATCTGACAGCTTTTAATTTGTGGCTGAAGTGCTTGAGACATCCCTCAAAGATGGTTTTGAACTTTGCGGCATGTGTGCATGTTGTTATGTGTCAGTGTGTATGTTAGCTGTAGAACAGTACTTTTTTGTTTGGGAATGGTCTCCAGTACACCACCCAGAAATGTAAAAAGGCACAGGGCGTGTGAGGACTCCTCCCTGAATGAAAACAGATGTGGGACAGTCCTAAAGGAACGTGCGGGTGACCTGTTTCCCTTTTTTTTTTTTTTTTGGGAGGGGGGGCATTCACGGCCAGGCTGAAGGGCATTATGATGCGCTAAAATGCCAACAGGCTAAAGACAGCAATTCATAGTAAAGGGTCCTGTTTGGCATTGTAGAAAACTTAATTTTCCCATTTTTAAAGTTTAGTACATGAACATACAGCTCTTATTCTATTTTATATAGTGTCAGTGTTTCATAGCAATGTGACTAATAAAATTTATTCTGAACACAGTGTAAAAAAACTTGTGTATCATTATGTAATTTAATTAAAAAGCAGTCTTTTATTTTCATATAAAGTTGTATTTTGTAGGTTTTCTATGGCAATGATGGAGTACTGAGGAATTCCAAAGCAGGGACAGGGTTGCCAGTGATGCATGGAAGGGATGGAAGAGTTACATAAACTCATGGGGTAATGTTTAACTATGAATGCATGAGACTCAATGATAGGTGATGAATATCAAAAGAAGGATGGGTGAATGCCCTTTGTGGAATAAAGTAAGATGCTAGGTAGCGAATTAGGTGTAAAGAATGTACTAGTTTCCGCCTTTGCTCTAGGTAGCTCTCTGGCTAATAAGCTTAGTGCATAGGATAGGGTTGAACCTGATCCTAATTAGGCAGCTAGCAAACTACATTTGTTGCTACTGATGAGAAAAGGCAGCTGTTAACAGATGTAGCTTGCTAACTAAAGGAATATTCATTTCAACTATTTAACGGTTGTATCTCTGTCAGTGGTTGGTTTTGATTGGATAGGGACCAGATGATGCAATAATGCTCCTCTTCTCCACTTATCACATTGACTCGCCCCCCTCCCCAAGAGGCTTTAAGCTCTTCCTGCTTTTGCTGTCTGTCTTCCTCTGTTTCCCTTTCTCTCTCTCACTTCCCCTCCCCCCCACACTCTCTTTCTTCCCTCTTCCTTACTGTGCATAAAATTAAGCTTTTTATTCCCTTGTCTTCTTCCCAGCTCATTGCTAATTGAGAATTTTGAAGGGTTAAGTTTTCTGTTTTCCTCCTTTTATATTTCTCTTTGATGTGATGTTCATGCGTTAAGGGGTTTCCTGGTCCTGGTTGTGTGGATGAGGCCTACATTTGTATTTTTTTGGTTTTTTTGTTGATGTAGATGAAATTCCTTTTACCTTAAGCTCACTCCAGTCGGTACGGTGGTCCCCTAAGACCTCTGGTGCCTGGGCTAATCCCACACCTCACTCTCTTCCTGCCGGAGCATGCAAGCAGGGACTGGGATTCTCTGCCACAAAGAAAGAGAGGCATTGTGCTCACGCTCAGAATGGAGCAGCCACAGTGCAGCTGATGGAGATCTGAGCATCAGCTTCTGCTCAGGAAGTGAAGCTGATGGGTGTAGCTCACCTGTGAAGGGGAACCATTAGGATTTGGCTGCTGTAGAGGCTGACCAAAGCTGAGCTGTCCTTTACGAGAAAAGGAAACCACTCACCCAAATGGAATTCCTTTTCCAAGCATGTCCTGGAGACACATTTGCTGCTGATGTGTTTTTCCTTAAAATGTGACTAAAGTGTTCTTCTTTTTTTGCCTCTTGCATCTACTTTATCCCCCCTCACTTTCACCACTCCCCTGAATTCTTTGACACCTCCCACTATTCATTGGCCCTTCCTCCTCGCTATCTGACTCCACCCTCTCATTATCCAATCCCTCCCCTTTCACTCTTTAACCCCTCCCCCTCTCCCTGACCCCTCCTCCTGGCCTCCTGTTAGTTCTCCTCTGTTGAAGACTCTGAGGACTCTGAGCTGGAACATCACACTGTGCGGAACCTCCCCCAAGGCATGACCAACCCCTTTGCTAGCAGGGACGCGCTGGGGGAGCGCCCCTCCGAGGGCAGCACCCGCCCCCACGACCCAGGCACCCAGGCCTTTCTGCGCCCCATGGCGGTGGGCCGCACCTTCTCCGTGCCCACCCCTGAGCCGGAGCCGCTTCGCCGCTTCCAGATGAGCTCCCTGGACTCCCCGCTCAGCCCGTCACGGCCCAAGAGCCCCTGGGGCCGGTTCGACCCGTATGACTCCGCCGAGGTAAATCCGGATTCCTGCCCATCACAAACAGGGCTGGCGTGAGGCCATAACTTGGGCCAATGCGCAAAATGTTAGTTTGAACTGCACTTAGCGTGACGTGATTCCCAGAGCACCGTGAAAAAACAGTGAATAAAACATATGTCTCTATCACTAGACTTAACTGTTTAATTTAAGACATTCTCCAGTTCCTTCAACACTAACAATTAAAGAATTAAAATTACTGGGCTTTCTATGGATCGGAAAGGGCCTTGAGTGTCGTTTGGGGCTAGGTTTAAAAGAAGGCCTGACATTAAGCATGCTAATAGTCTATTTTTTAAAATAGCAGTGTTATTTGTGGTTAGGTAGTCCTCGTTTACTTAAGGGAAGTGTTAGCGATGATCCGAGTGCCATTTACTGCCCAAATATCCAGCTGACAGTGTTTAATTTGTGGCTAAACTGGAGTGCTTGAGGCTTGCTACTGAATATTCTTTTGAACTTTGTAGCTTGTGTGTGTGTGTGTTCATCCGTGCCTGTGTTTGTATATGAATTCAAGTCACAGATTCTGTTTGAAGTCAAAGTTTTGCCTCTAATCAAGAGGCATTAAAGAGACTCCTTTTTTGGTTCACTGCAAACAGCTTCATTAAAACCCCATCACTGGCCGATGGTGTCTTTGTGTGTGTGTGTGTGTGTGTGTGTGAGTATACATGTGTGTGTATGCATGTCTATATCCATGTTGATAGTAAACTTGAAGCTGTGCTGTTTGTCTGTGAGTATGCACACATTTGTGTGTTTGTAAGTACTCATACAAAAGGACCCTCATTAACACTGTTAAGCCAGAGTCTAAGATCAGTCTCTGAGAGAACTCAATGGCACTCTAAATCTCAGTTGGTTAAATCTTGTCAATGTCTTAATTTCCACAGCAGAAAAAATTGTTGGGGGGGTGGTGGGGATTCGGTGAAATGGGATGTCTGTTCATTCAAACTGTTTTGCAGGACCAAGATAAAGAATACGTGGGCTTTGCCACGCTGCCAAACCAGGTTCACCGTAAATCTGTGAAGAGGGGCTTTGACTTCACCCTGATGGTGGCAGGTGAGTTGAGTGAAGCCAGTACACACTGTAACAACTGATCTTAGGTCAGTGTCTGGAGACTCCCCAGGACCATAGTATGACATCCAACTCCCTATGGTACCTCATCTCAAGTCAGCAGATCTGCTCTCCCAAAGTGCAAAAACAAACTGGCCCCTTGGCTATGATAACTGATCTCAGGCCAGTGGTTCAGTGGCGCCTGACTGGGAACTGAACCTTAGTTACAAGTCCAGTTCATTAACCATTATACTACGACTAATCTCAGGTGTGTGATCTCAGGTCAGCTGCTACGTTTAGGCTGGCTGGAACACACTGACCCACTAGCTGCAATGACTGATGTCTAGACTAGATTAGCCTCATATTAGCCTAAGACTGAAACACACACACACACACACACGCTCTCTGGCTTTAGTGCCAGGTCTTGGATCAATGGCTCAGATTATTTTTGGGCTGAAGCACACTGGCCAACCGGCTCTAGTGCCTGATCGGTAGCTCAGATTAGCCTCAGACTGAAACACACTAGACCACTGGCTATAGTATCTGGTCTTAGACCAGTGGTTACCATCCTTGTAGGCTTCAGATTTCTCCTTGCCATTTGTGTCCTTACTGAACCACCTGAAGATAGAGTTCAATCTGCAGGCTCCTAAAAATCCCTTAACATCTTCTGTATCCAGGGGAATCTGGCCTTGGAAAGTCCACCCTCGTGAACAGCCTATTCCTCACAGACCTCTACAAGGACAGAAAGCTACTTAACGCTGAAGGTATGAATGTCATTACGCTGCTGTATTTTTGCTGTCACCATTTTAAAATGCCATACCCATTATTTAGTCTAATTTCTATTTTTGCACCACTATCTGTATGCCCACACTACTATTTTTAATTTTTTACAGGCCCCTAGGTTTTTGTGTCTGAAATGACACTTTTGTGTTAATTTTATTCATTTGTTTATTAGTTATTTAGCAGTCAGAATGGTTCACTCTGGAAGAGTTGCTGCTGTTTTCCACAGAATCTTTTTTGGCACTATAAAGAGCTGTTCTTTCCTCCTGAAACGCAACAATTTATTGTGTTGAATTTGATGATTTAATTCAGAAGGAGGAAGGAGACAGTCGGGTGGAATTTGCTCATTTGTATTCCGCTTGAGATGCTGTACTGGGGCATTGAGGAGGCCGAATGGCACCACACTGAACTATTATTTAACTTAAGTACAGAAAAACAAACAGCCTCAGCCACAAATGGCTTACGGAAGTTTTTTAGGGATGAAGAAAACATTTCTGGTTAATAAGTTTGAGTGTGTGTGTGTGTGTGTGCGCATATATGCGTGTGTGTACATGCAGGCATGTATGTGTGTATGTTTGTGTGTTTGTGCCTTCACTTGTGTCTGTTTTGTGGACAGAGAGGATAACTCAGACTGTGGAGATCACCAAGCACACAGTGGATATCGAGGAGAAAGGGGTGAAACTGAGACTCACCATCGTGGACACTCCTGGCTTCGGGGATGCTGTTAACAACACAGAATGGTGTGTTCTGAGTCAGGAACACAATGGACAGCACCCTTAAATTCAGAATTAATCTAATATTTTATTTTGTAATGAAATGGGATATAAAGTTTGGGTCAGTTTCTGAAACAATTCAGTCATATCAGGAAATGAATCAAAATTAAATTCAGGTAATTTAATTGAACTCTCCATTAAATCTCCATTGGTTGATTTGTTAGCTGCTGTTTTGTGAGTTACAGATTTGAAAAGTGGTTTTGTGTGTATGTGAGAGCATGTGTGAATGAGTGTGTGTGAGAATATATGCATGTATGTATGTGTGTATGATTGATAGCCTGTGTATGTTTGTGTGTGTGTGTTTAAAGACTGCTCGATTAGGCTGTGTGTGTGTGTGTGTGTGTGTGTGTGTGTGTGTGTGTGTGTGTGTGTGTGTGTGTGTGTGTGTGTGTGTGTGTGTGTGTGTGTGTGTGTGTGTGTGTGTGTGTGTGTTTAAAGACTGCTCGATTAGGCTGTGTGTCTGTGTGTGCAGCTGGAAGGCAGTGGAGGACTATATTGATGAGCAGTTTGAGCAGTACTTCAGAGACGAGAGCGGCCTGAACCGCAAGAACATCCAGGACAACCGAGTGCACTGCTGCCTCTACTTCATATCCCCCTTTGGCCATGGGTATGACACGTCACCACCGAAATGCCTGTTTGCACCCCACCTGAACGGAGATTACTACACAGTGCAGTGGCCCTGCCCCAGACTCTCAGGAATTTGCAGCTGAATCTGTGTCTTCCTGTAGTTAACATGTCGATCGGCTTCCCACTTTTGTACTGGTGATGCGTCACCTATCACATTCTGTCAGAGGAGCACAGAGTCTGCTCATGTTCAATTTGCATACTTGCAAATGGCAATATAGGAAATGGAAAAGGAAATAAGGACATAATATGAGTCTGTGTTATTGTCTTACCCACCTGTACCACAGGTATTTGATCCGTGTGTGTGTGTGTGTGTGTGTGTTTGTGTCATTCTCTGCCGCAGCCTCAGGCCACTGGATGTGGAGTTTATGCGAGCTCTGCATGAGAAAGTCAACATTGTGCCTTTACTGGCCAAAGCAGACAGCCTCACCCCTGCAGAGGTCCAGAAAAAGAAGGCCAAGGTCAGCCCTACTTTTCCTTCTGTAACTCATACAGTCACCTGACCTCACTTCACAGCCTCTTAGGCCTAAGACACTATTTTTCAGTTTTTCATATTTCATTTTGGTACACAGGAGAAAAGTTAAAAATATCATATGCAATGATGTTAAAAAAGTTTACACAGTACATACAATGACTGAGTCAATTCTCAGTCAACAGTGGGTTTTATGTCCTCTAATTACAGATTCAAACTCCACCCAATCACACCAGGTTTCATTATCTTAACTGCTGTACTGCACCTTCAAGACTGAGTGCTGATTTCCACTGGTGAAAATATCTCACATTTTATGTGAGATGTAAGCGACATATTATAAACAGAGAGATTTATATGTTGCATAAACAGAAAGATCTAGATTCGGGTTGAGACATCCCATGCTAACTCCAGTGGAAGCATATGAAGGATCTATGAAGGATCCCCCTCCCCAAAACACAATCTCTCGCCAAGTGCATTCTCTCAATCCCAGCTTCTTGTATACACACATGCCTCATCAAACCCGCCCCTCCTTCAAGCAGCTGGTAAAAAATCTCCGCTGTAATGTTTACACAATGGGAAACACTAATTACTAATGACGGTCTCATAAAAGCCACATACCGAGTAAACAGTGTGCTCCAATGTAAACCAAGCTTGAGCCGAGAGTTTCAACAGGCTAAAAAGCTCTTGCCTACTCTCTTCCGCCCCCACCCCACTTTCAACATTTTGCAGATTCTTGAGGAGATAGAGAAGTTCGATATCAAGATCTACCAGTTCCCAGATTGTGACTCTGATGAGGATGAGGACTTCAAGAGGCAAGACCAGGAGCTGAAGGTGAGGAGGCGGGGCTCTGTGAGTGTGTCTGCAGGGATTGGATGGTTCTTATGCAGCCTCTCATTTACTTTCTCTAGGAGTGTGATGGATTGAGAGAAAAAAAACTAGAGAACAGGAAAGACAGGGAAGGAAAAGGGGAAGAGAGGGAGAGATAGAATGATTGGGGAAAGAGAATGAAATATGGAGCGAAAGAGTGATTGAGAATAAGTTTGAGAGAGAAAGAAAGGGAGCATCGGAGGTGAAGATCGATGAAGAATGACAGGTCTAGTCTGTGAAAGAGGGAGGATATGGAAGGAGAGAGATGTGAAGACAGAAATGGAGAAAAAGAGAGGGAGAGTGAAGTGAGGGAAAGAAAACATATGAATCAGGGAGAGGGAGTGTAAGGAAAGGGAAAGAGGGAAGGAGAGAGAGAGAGAGAGAGGATGAGATCTGCATTGCAGAGTTCTGCACCGCATTGCTTCACTCGAGCCCTGGAGTTCAGTCCTTCGTCTTTTCTTATTGCTCCCTTATGCTGACCCCCCCCCCCACCAGGACAGCATCCCCTTTGCAGTGATTGGGAGTAATGCGGTGGTGGAGACCAAAGGGAGGCGGGTTCGAGGGCGTCTCTACCCCTGGGGCATTGTGGAAGGTAAACCAGCTGAGCAGAAAGCTCAGATAAGGCTTTTCTCATGTGCGGTCATCATTCATTTTGGCTAAGTTTTATTTTAGCGTACCTCACCCTCACAGGACATGCAAAGACGGAGTGATCGAACAATTAAAGATGAGCTGTATAATACAAACACTGAAACATAGTTCACCCAGTTGAATTATATACACTCATCATGAAAAATACATGTTTTCCAAAAGGGTTTTATTATGCCAGAAAACCAGAAATTTTCTAACTGGTTTTCCTTCAAAACCTACTGTACAATTAATTTTATTGAAATCCTACATTTCCAGATGAATATTAAAATGAGCCTGCAGATCTGTATCCATTTCTGGATTTTGTGCCGAGTTAGGCTCTTATTTAATCGCTCACCAACACCACTTAATCTGTAAAATTGGTAGGAATTACTCTTCCATGTTTGGATATTTAGGCACATCCAGATAAACTTACACAGTTTTCATTCAACACACTTTCCATTAAATATAACTGTATATTTACTGAAGCAGTTTTGGCTAAATACCGTACTCAAGTCAGGGTAGTGTAACCTTGCAGGCAGTACAGTGTAACTTTGTAGCGAGTGGGATGTAACCTTGTAGATAGTGGAGTATAACCATGTAGTTAGTACAGTGTAACTCCTGTTACCAGCATAGTGTTACTGTGTTGCCAGTGGAGCGTAAGCCCTGTTTGACAGAGGCGTGCTGTGTGTCTCTGGTTGCCATGGCAGTGGAGAACCCGATGCATTCGGACTTCCTGAAGCTGCGTAATATGCTGGTGCGCACGCACATGCAGGATCTGAAGGACATGACCCGGGAGACACACTACGAAAACTTCCGCTCTCAGTGCATACAGAGTATGACCCGCATGGTGAGCAAGGAGAGGAAGCGCAGGTGAGGGAGAGAGCATGTCGTACTACACACACACACACACACACAAACAAGCAAAAAACAACACATACACACACACACACACCTACATACATACCTATAGTTTTGTCTCTTGTTCTTAACTAGCAGCCCTGCATAAAATACACAAAACTTTGTGCATTTGTGTCTCCTAAGAACAGCAGAAGAAAAACAGAAGGCCTCTTTGTAAATTAAATTCAGTCCATTCCACCAGATTAAATAAAGTAAATTGAATTTAAAAGGGGGCTGCTTGGCTGCTTTTTGTCACCTGGTACCATCTGAGCATGCTCCAGACATGTGTTCAGCTAGCTAATGTTACCTAACAATCAAGATTGTATTCTGCTTGCCACAAACATTTACGAATGTTAGGTAACAGCCTGAAAAGTTAGCACACAGCTGACAAAAATCAGCAGAGAATGAGAATTATGCTGAGAGAACGAGTCAAGTCCACAGTCGTTTATCTCTTATTATCGGAGGTGGAGCTAACAGCCTTTCCACTTGTCCGGTTGATATTTATAATTAGTTGAGTTGAAATGTTGCCAACACAGTTTATTGTCTGTCCATCTGGCTGTCGGAGCAGCCGGCTGACGCGGGAGAGTGGGACAGACTTTCCTATTCCTTTAATGCCTGGGACTACCACCAGTGAGACGGAGAGGCTGATCTGGGAGAAGGACGAGGAGGTGTGCCCCCACAAACCACGCCCACATTCATGCCAACAGCCACACCCACACCATTAACTACACCTTCAGCCAGAGCATGGGAGGCTTATCAGGGAGGATGGGAAGAATGCTTAAAGAAAAGTAGAACAACACAATACAAATGAAAGCATAATAAGGCCAAATTTTATTTAAAAAAAAAAAAAACTCAGGACATAGAATTAATTGGCATGCATTATAACCTGTAGTTCTGTAACAGAGCAATGCTTTGCTAAATAGTGCCCTCTAGTGATGTTCAAGAATGCCTCAGGAATGCTGCTCTCTGTATTGAATAGTTTTCTCTCATGAGACTGCTGATATTCACTTTGATAAGAGCAATCTGAAATGAGGACCAGAGGACAAAGCTCTCCCACCAACAGAGGGCGCTGTTTTGTAGCTCTCTACCAGGTCACTTGGTAGTAATCTCTATCAGATGCATGATGTGTCACTAACAGAAAGAGTCTCCCAGATTAACTGTGGTATGTGTGCACAGAAAGGTAGTCCTCTCTTCTTTGAGGGATGATGTGGATGAAGCATAAAGAATTCCCAATGGTGCATCATGGGAGCTCTTTCAGGTGCAGCAGTGTCTCATCTGCACTCGCACACCTGAGTGTCTGGTCTGACTCACTTGAATTTCCTTTATTTGACATATTGGAATGTTTAAAATGTTTAATGTAAGCACCATATTCAGAAATGTTTGTAGCACAAAGGCACACATGGGCTCAGCCATACCTGAGTGACTCACCTGTGCCTCTGTTTTCCACAGCTGCGCAGGATGCAGGAGATGCTGCAGAAGATTCAGGAGGAAATGCACAGACAGAATGAGGGACATTAACCCCTGTCCTTCCCTCCCTCAAACTCTGTTACCCCCCCTCCCCACACACACACATACACATTAAAAAATTAATAAAAGTTAGGGGTCTTCATCTGTGTCTCTCCACTGTCTAAGGGTTAAACTGAGTGTTCATTGACTCTCAGAGTTATAGAAAGTTTCCACACAGTCTGTGGGTTAAAATGAGTGTCCTCTCTCTCATAAGTAAGGGTCCACTCTTTCTGACCATCTAAGGGAGTTTGCACTCTGTCGGAAGGTTGAAGTAAGGGTCCATTTTTTCCCAACAGCCAAAGGGAGGGTGCACTCTTTCTGAGCTTCAGATAGAAACTTCTACAGCCTGGTGGGCTGCATGACCGACTAGTCTTTACTGTTTAATGTGTGTGGTGATTTATTTTGAATTGTGCATTGGTGATTGAAATCTGTTTTACTGTAGACTGGGTTTGTTTTTTAAAATATTCAACAAATTTTCATATTTGTAAACTTTGTTCTTAACATGCTTGCCTTGATATGGAACATGTAGAATTTACCAATTTACAGCTGTATAAAAGTATGGATGAAAAAAACAAAACTTTTCTTGAAGGAGCGGCAATTTTATTCCAGATACAATGAAACAGTCGCCTCTCTTGTCTTTATTTCCAGACTAAAGTGCAGAGGTTTTTTTTCACAGTTTGTGTAAAATAAAAACAATGGAAATATGAAAAATATAAACATGACACAGAGCATTGGAGAGCATCGTGAAACAAGATCATCAGCAATGATGTAAAATCTGTACAGTCTTACGTTTATAATACAAAACACATTCGAGCAAACACGCAGCAAAGTCATCGGCAAGGCCAGCGTTCAACAAAGGCACAACAATGTTCAGAGGTAAAGATCCTTTGCAAATAATTACCATGACAACACCCCCCATCTCTTAACGTTAATTGGGATCACTGCCGACAGAAACAGTATGTCGTGACCCAGTAAAAAGCTATGCATTTCTCAGTTTCACTGAGAATAACAGGAAGTGACTTTATTTTTTGTTTTGGAGTCACGACTATGTTATGTGTAGAGTTGTGCCTAACAGAGGTTTGGAGATATTAAGAAAGGAACACCTACTGCTACTCTGCTGATCAGACAGATCATCATCGGATCAAAGGGGAGCAAGCAGGTGGAGAGGCCTACGCATTTCCGCCTAAATCACGAGCCTCGGTTTCATAGAAAGGAGGCTGCAAAGTCACTCCTACCCTGCAGACTTACAGGAGACTATAAGCTTTAGTCAACGGCATGATCGCTAAGATTCTGAGGTTAAGGTAAGGTAACCCCTTCCCAGTTTTTGGTGAAATCAAGTTGAAATATTTCGGTAAGCAGGTTGTTTGCATTAAGTACAAAGGTTTTTTTTAAAGACCAAAGTAGGAAAATTAGAGGCTCAACACCCCAACAGAAACAGTAGTTTTATCTGACCAATACTGAACCTTATACCCACAGTACAGCACTACCAGGATACTGTTAGCGTTCTCATTTCCCACATAGAAGTCTCCACACACAAATACACCACTTGGGTCTGAATATTTGCATACGTTCTCCTGGTACTCTCTGAGTTTTTATTTTCCAAATTATGTAACTTAATAGTATAGTATAAACCTTATTGTCCTTCAGGCTCTCAGACGTAGAGTCTAATGGTTAAAAAATGTTTCCATGGCTTTCTGAAAATATAGTGCAATTTCAATCATATTTAAAAATCTCCAGAAAACACCACAGCTGTTGCATTTAGAGAACGATGTTGTAACTGTTTTCTGTCATCCTGACTCGACAGTCAGCACAGGCCTCCCTTGTAAAAACATTAAAGTTTCAAAAATGAAATCAAAAGACAATATCAGCACAGTTTCAAACACATCAGTTACTATCACTGTGACTTATCGAACTGGAAGAACATACTGAGTATCCAAATGTTCGACATTAGTTTAAAATGACTAAAACCACTGTAGCACACACCGATATATCAATAAGGTGTGCAACATTTAGACACATCTTGATGAGATATTTCTTCCACTGTACGTTGCATCTGAAACGTGAACTGCTTTTCACAAGAGTTTCCTCTACTCGTCTTGCATTGTATTTGTCACTTAAATCAACAACCTTGTTCTAATCTTTAAAAACAGAACAGCATAGAGCTTAAACCTTGCCAATGACAAATACCATTCAGCCCTTTGAACTGGGTGAAAGAAATTCAGCGAGAAAGAGAAAGGAGGAATGAGGGAGGGAGACAGAGGGAGAGGGGCAGAGAGTGGGGTAGTGAGATACACAAAGAAACGAGGAGAAAGAAGGAGAAGCAGGAGGAAGAGTTTGAGTGAGCAGTAAAGAGTGGGGCGGGCAGGAAAGAGAGAGTGGGACAGAGGAGACAGAGAGAGAAGAGACAAGAGGATGAGGGAGAGAGACGAAAGGGAGGGAGAGGAGAAAGAAAGAGATAGCAAAGTGTATGTACATACACATTTACATATGCATTCTTTAGGAGCAAAGCAGAACTGACTGTGGAACCACACAGAATGCCAGCACATACCCACAATCCTCCTCACTGTACTGCTTTGAACAACTTCAGTTATGACCACACTGGTGACACTGACAACAAGTGACTTTGTCTGATACAGCTGTGTCAATATTATTCTTATTATACAAAATAAATAAAATATTTATATGCATAATTTCAGGGTAATAAAACCCATAGACTGACAAACAAGAAAAAACACCCTGTTCTGTGGGTGTGGCCTAGTTCTATTGGTTAGTCTGATTGTATTCCATGAAGTGGTAACAAAATGACAAACATTTGTTTTTCTAGTCAAATGTTTAAGCTTAGAGACTACAAGCAATCAGTCAGATTTTATAGAGTTTGACAAACCTGGTGATAGGACACCACATTTTGACCATTCCCTCCATAAAAAATATACTGGACAATAGCGATTTCTTAAAAAAAAAAAACTTTTGAAAATCACTTAACGAGACTGAGAGTTCACAATGACAAAGAGGGCTTTAGGTAATCAGTGTGATAGTGGTGAAATGGCAGCACAAGCTACAAGGACTTTCCTCTGCCCTTTGACCCAAGAAGTGACCTTTGACCCCTTTTACATTGTGCCCTCCCAACAGCTCTGGTGAACCAGCATAGGTTAATTAATTCCTGAACGTTGTTTTACCTTTAAATGCAGATTTTTTTTTCCAACTTTCCAACTTTTAGCTTGATAAAATGTATCAGTGATAATTTTGCATTGGTATATAAAACAATTATGTACATGTCACATAATCTTTAAAACTTTAACCGCATGGAGAAGTATCAGTGAGCTATATACAGTACAGCAATTGAATGCGGGACATGTGGTTTGAGTGTGATGAAGTGAGGAGGTCTTTACTCTTCTGGAGTTATGTGAAATGGCGAGAGCCATGAAACTTCAGTCAGATGCCGGAGTGAACATGGAAAAGGGAGGGGTTCTGTCTGGGCATGCTCATTCAGCACCCCCCACACATACTTTCTGTCCCTCACACAAACACACACACACACACACACACACACACACACACGTACAGTATGACAATGGCCATTCCCGCAAAGTTGCAAAACAGAACGTAGGAATAAAAGATCTGCTAGACTGGCTTTTTTATCTCCAAAAAGCTTCAAACTTCAATCTCTCACAACACAAATCCAGATCCGTCCAATCCAGACATGCAGTTTTCACATTTTCCATGATGCATTTGCTTAGTCACAGCCATGTAAGGCCTAGCAGAACCATGTCTACGTCCTGTCTGTAACTCTGACCTTGCGGAAAGAGACGTTTCTGATTGGATCATGAGTGGTTCCAGTGACGCTGTTGAGAACCAATAAAAATTGACCTGATGATTACCTCACTGCTAGCAATCAGAGGCTAACACTAAAATGGTGTCTTTGGGAGCTCTTATATACATATTTAAGTTTATAACCTATTTAAATAAATAAACAGCATTAGGATGGCTCCTGACTATAGCATTAGCTTCCGTAGCTTCCCTCTAAGCAAGTGAGGGGAATTATAAAGGAATCCTGAAAAACAATCCATAGTTTCACTGCAACACGAAGTTTGTTTTTTTTTTTTTGTTTTTTCATAAGGACTGCACTAAGCTACAATATATCGCTATGATCTGAGAGATGAATAGAAATGAACAGAGAGTGTTTGTTGTTTAGGTTTGATTGCGGGTTAAGGCGATGACCAATATGCCCGATTTTAGTGACTCGGGATGGGGTGGGGCTTGTTGCCATGGGAGGCGTCTGACGTTCCGCAGGCTGAAGCTAATGTGTTGGTGGTGTTCCGGAATGTTCAGCAGATGAAGTTGATGAGCTGGTGTCGCGGCATGGATTTGTACAGGAAAAGTTAAAAGTGCTTTTTTTTGTTTCTCTAGTGAACACTCCACCCCCAACCCCCCACTCAACGTTCTGGAAAGTTCCTGTCAGGTGTCCTCCTCACAGCAACAGTGGCCACTGCAAAACCCCACTTCCTTACCCCCAGCTCCACCCAGACTGCCACAGTGAGCCAATCACATGACGGCTGTGGCATGAGGAAGAGGCCAGGGGCGGGGTCTCCTCCTCATGAAGACCCACCCCTCTCTGTCCAACGGGGGGTCCAGTCCAGTCCAGTTGGTTCAGGTTAGGCCCAGAGCCTCTCCGGACCCTACTCAGGCTGCTCAGGGTGAGGGTGGAGCCCATTCTCAGAGTGGGCGTGGCTCTGCCAGAAGGCCCGGTCTACCTGATCCAGCTCAGAGGCCAATGGCAGCCGGAAATCCAGGTGCATCTTCAGATTCTCCAGCCACTCCTCCAGCTGGGAGAAAGGAGGCCTGGGAAAGGGACAGAGAGATCTTTCACTTTTATGTCCCCTTCCCCCAAACGCTGCAAACAACAAACGACTAATCCGCCGCAATTATGTCCTTAGAAGAAGGAAAAGTAAAATGAATACTGACAGAATAAAAATATTCACATAAAATATTTCAGAGGACTTTGCTCTCTCTCTTTGGTTACAGTGAGAGGATTCAGGCTTAAGGGTTTGGGTTTGGGGTTCAGGGCTCAGGTTGGTGACTGGGGTTGAGTTTGGGGTTCAGGATTCACCTCACCTTTTCTCTGCATCCAGGTCACAGCAGCGGGCGGCAATTGGGAAGAATGAGGGGGGGCAGTCGGGGGGACAGTAGTGGTCCAGGAATCCCTTCACATTCAGCCCAAAGTCCATGGTGCGTGGCAGGTAGTCTGGGTCTGCGTTCACCCTGCCGATAATCTGAGGTGGGGGGGTTGGGGGCATGGAGGCACTCACATTTAATTCATAATCATACATAGAATGTGAAAGGCATTCTCTTAGCCTGGTTTCCAGTTCAGCAGGACAGTAGTATATAGGCCACTACACTTACAGCAGACTTTAACTGAATTACCCATTATCCAACAACAGGTGGCAGTATTGAGCTGGATTACACAGTTTACAGCGCTATAAACTGTCCTCACTATACATACTTTGGTTAGTTTTTAGATTGACTGCTGTGTGAACTGTGGTTTTCACTGCTCATTTGTAAATGATTCATTATAACATTACTCTCTGTATGGAGAAGGTCACTTTATGGGAGGCTGATTTCAATTTGGGTGCAGAAAATAGAGGAAAAAATTTAATTTAATGAAAATCATTATTTCATGTGTGCAAAAAAGTGCATTGTCATCAATCTCACCTCACAAAGCATGATGCCAAAGGAGAAGATGTCCACTCTCTCATCGTAGCTCTTCCCTGGGACAGACAGGGACAAATACACAGATCAGAGAATAATAATACTGCGGCTCTGTGTTGCTGTTGTTAAATGTTTCTGTTCTTATTTTGAGTTGCAAAAGAGAATGTTTAGTTGAAACAGAACATTGAAGAGTTTGTGTCAGAAGAAAACAGTCAAATACAATTAAACAGAAGTTGAAACCGTTGTTATTGAAACAATGACATTGTTACTTTTTGCTGTTATTTCCCATTGAAACAGACTGTAGCACTGTGTTGCCTGTTGCTACCCTGTTACTTTGTTATTTTGTTTGGGATGGTAAAGCTGTACTGATTTATTGAGGGCATACTCATTTGAGACTCACCGTGGATCATTTCTGGGGCCATCCAGTAGGGGTTCCCCACCACTGTGTACCTTTTCCTGCGGTCGGGCTTCTTCAGGCCTGGCAGTTTCGCCCCAGAAAGCCCGTCCTGAGACCGATCCTCCACCATCAGGCGAGCCAGTCCGAAATCTGCCACCACCACGCTCTTATTCTGACAGAGGGATTTAAACACACAGCCACCACGCTCTTATTCTGACAGAGGGATTTAAACACACAGCCACCACGCTCTTATTCTGACAGAGGGATTTAAACACAGCAGCCACCACGCTCTTATTCTGACAGAGGGATTTAAACACACAGCCACCACGCTCTTATTCTGACAGAGGGATTTAAACACACAGCCACCACACTCTTATTCTGCACAGACAGTGGGATTGAAACACACAGCCACCCCGCTCTTATTCTGACAGAGGGATTTAAACACACAGCCACCACGCTCTTATTCTGCACAGACAGAGGGATTTAAACGCACAGCCACCACGCTCTTATTCTGACAGAGGGATACAAACACACAGCCACCACACTCTTATTCTGCACAGAGGGATTTAAACACACAGCCATCACACTCTTATTCTGCACAGACAGTGGGATTTAAACACACAGCCACCACGCTCTTATTCTGACAGTGGGATTTAAACACACAGCCACCACGCTCTTATTCTGACAGAGGGATTTAAACACACAGCCACCACGCTCTTATTCTGACAGAGGGATTTAAACACACAGCCACCACACTCTTATTCTGCACAGACAGTGGGATTTAAACACACAGCCACCACGCTCTTATTCTGACAGAGGGATTTAAACACACAGCCACCACGCTCTTATTCTGACAGAGGGATTTAAACACACAGTCACCACACTCTTATTCTGCACAGACAGTGGGATTTAAACACACAGCCACCACGCTCTTATTCTGACAGAGGGATACAAACACACAGCCACCACGCTCTTATTCTGCACAGGCAGAGGGATTTAAACACACAGCCACCACGCTCTTATTCTGACAGAGGGATTTAAACACACAGCCACCACGCTCTTATTCTGACAGAGGGATTTAAACACACAGTCACCACACTCTTATTCTGCACAGAGAGAGGGATATCTGCCCCATGGTTTGCTCACCTCTCTGACCAGGCAGTTGTGTGAATTCAGATCTCTGTGGATGATGTTCATGGAATGAAGGTAGGTCTAAAAAAGGAAAGAGAGAGAAACGAGAATCAGTCATTCTCAGACTGGACTATGGCACGTCTTAGAGCAGCCACGTTCATTAATTTAAGTTTTATTTATTTTGTACATATATGCCTGGTTCTTATCTAGCATGTCTTATCTAAAATAACACTCTTATCTATAACTCCACCGCTCAAATTAAACAACTTTCCAGTTTTACAGCAAGAAATTTACTGAGGCTGGCCAAATTAAGCATGACCGTACTGCCACACCTGGCATTGAACCAGCAACCCCCTGAGTCACAAGCCCAGTTCCTAAATCAATGCTGCTATGAGAGCAGACTAAATGTAAATGCAGACTCTCTTATCCAGAGTGACTTTCAGAGCACACACACACAATCTGTTTACACATCTGGATATTTACTGAAGCCATTCTAGTTAAGCACTTTGCTCTCCGGTACAATGGATGTTCTTGACCTCGGAAATGAACCTGCAGCCTTTGAATAAAAAGCCCAGCTCCTCCACCATTTCAATACACTGTAAATCATTTCCTGTGCAGTGCTTGGCTGAATGTCTGCCAGTCTGTGTACTGCATGCGTCACAGTGGCCAGCCTGCAGTTCTCCCAAATCCCACAGGACTGTCTCACACAGTTGGTCTATTGAACCAATTGCATCTGCTGTTTTTGATGTAATGACTGAACATAACCACCAGAGGGCAGAAGAGATATATAAAATGGAGTCAGTGAACACACATCCCCTCACTTACCATCCCAGCAGCTATGTCCTTGGCAAAGCTGACTCTCTGTTTCC
Organism: Albula goreensis; assembly: GCA_022829145.1. Taxonomy (NCBI): domain Eukaryota; kingdom Metazoa; phylum Chordata; class Actinopteri; order Albuliformes; family Albulidae; genus Albula; species Albula goreensis. Next base: position 11,105,711 of record CM040742.1, on the reverse strand, counting down.
ACGGATACTTGCTATCCTGTTTGAAGAAGGAGGGACAGCAATGTCATGGTGCTTTGTTTTTTCTCGGTTTCTATATTTTATTTTCAAGTCAAGTTCAAGCTCTTGGACAGAGTGGCCAATGGACCTTCCACGAAAGAAATAACACTCAGCTTTTAGAAATGTGAAATATAAAAATAAGAAAATAAAAAAAAAGGGCAGAATTTTTATATAGAATGTAATTTTACAGAATATGCAACATTATATTGCCATGCGACACAGACACACGCACACACAGGCACACAAACGTGTGCATATGCACTCACACACTGACCATTTTCTTGATGATCTCTCTGAGTGTTCCTCCTTTGATGTACTCGGCGATGAAGTTGAGTCTCTTGTCCTTGTACAGGATCCCGATGAATTTGAGAACGTTGGGGTGGTCCAGACAGCGCATCACTTTCACCTACAGCATGACAGGGATGCCCCAATTTAGCATTGGCTCTCATCCAATAGGAGGGCAGGTACGCCACAATTTAGCATTAGTACTTCTCCAATAAGAGGGTAGGTATAGCACAGTGTTAGGGGAGGGAGGTGTTATAAGAAGGCATAGCTTGGGGCTGTCCCGTACCTCCTTCAGAAAGGTCCGCTGCGTCTCGTCATCAAACCTCAGCAGCTCTTTCATCACCATCACCTCCCCTGTCTCCCGATGTGTCACCTAGCAACACAGAGCAGTGACAAGAAGTGAAATCAGCAACCAGTTCAGACCCAAGAAAGAACAGCTTTATCTGGTTAAATAAGTTGTAAGAGGCAGTAAAACCAGCAGACCCTGTGGTCCTCCAGGATGAAACACCAATGATTTGGAGTAAAGTTTAATTAAAAGTGAGCTTCGCCGTTGTCACACCGCTCATACGCTCCACTGAGGGGTGCCATACCTTGATGGCCTGTCCGAAGCAGCCCTTCCCCAGGACCTCCCCGTGGATGAGGTCTGAGGGGCGGAAGATTCGGTGCATCCTGTTGTTGGAGACGACCCGTAGCGACTCGGACCGCCCGATGTCCTTCTTTTGAGCGAGAGGAGAGGCTGCACTGCTGGAGCAGGGAGACTTATCTATGCTGCAGCTGCGCCTAAGAAGAGAGAAAGAAACTCATCTATACTATGTGTATCTGTGTGAGCATGCCTGTGTGTGTGTGTGTGTGTGTGTGTTTGTGTGTCTCTCTTACGTAATGGCTCTGGAACGTAGGCTGCTGATGTCAAGGTGGGAGGGGACAGTGAGGGCGGGTCTGATTGGGCTGGGCGTTTCCGTGGGTGATGTGGGGCCGTCCACCTGCTCCATGTCCCGCCCCCGATCATGTGGGTCATGCTCAATGGTCAGCTGCAGGAGGCGACCGGTCTCCTGGATCAGCAGGTCAATCTGAGACAGAGAGACAGAAAGAGAGCAGTGTTTTCCAGGGTCTGGATGGACACCCCTACTGGAGATACTGACTGTGAGTGGTGGATGGAGGTGGTAGGTCTCAGCTGGGAGTGGTCTATATTGCTGGTTGAGGGGGGTTGGGTGATGGTTAGGGAGTGGCTGGTTGGGAGTGGTTGGTGCTAGTTTGTGGTAGTTGGGAGTGATTGGCTGGGATTGATTGGGGTTGGTTGTTGCCAGGTTGTGGAAGCAGGTGTTAGTTGGTATTGGTTGGGAGTGATTGGGGGTGGTGCTATGGATGGAGTTTGGAGGCTGGGCAGTACCTCATCCAGTGGAACATTCCGGATGGGGGTGCCGTTGATCTCCAAGATCCGGTCCCCCACATGTACGGAGCTCTTCACATCCGGGCTGATAACGTCTGAGTCCAACCTGCCGAGAAGATACAGAGAATCATCACTCACACACACAAACACACACAAACTCTCACACACACACACACACAAACTCACACACAAACACACACACTTCCACACACTCACACACACACTAAAACTCACTAACACACACATACACACTTACTCTGACACTCGCACTGTAGGGCTGGAGTCTGCTCCACATCCCCCGGGACTGTGTCCCTTGTCAATAGAGACAGAGAAGCCCCGCTTGCCATCAGTGGAGGCCGGTATGGACACCAGTGTCACGGTGTGGGGGATCCTGGAGCAGGATGAATCCGGCAGCGTCACCGGGGTAACGATGTTCTGGTAGTAACAGTGCCCACTAAGGGAGAGGAGTATAGCATGTATTTATACCATGAACAAATTAAACAAACCATGGTATCCTAGCAGCAAAGTTCTCTTTTCATGGTATATATTTAGTTTGAATCTGTCTGTCTAAATGGTGATGTTATATTTTATGTTTTAAAATTTATGGGTGGATCCCATTTCTTCCTAGTTTTTAAAACCCAGCATACATTCAAAATGAGCAGTTACTTAGGTCACAATTTTTCCTCAAGCAAACCACTTTACAGGTGGAACAAATCTGACATACATTTGTTGCATGGCCCTGCCCCCTCTTCTGACTCCACCCCTGATCACCCCAGCCCCACCCTTGGATACTCACCAGTACAGCTTGGAGCGCTCCACCAGGGCATAGGTGTCCCCATCCCCAATGAACGACCCACACCCCAGACACGTGAAACACTCGGGGTGGTACTTCTGCTCTCCTGCAACCTGAGAGAGGCAAGGAGGGAGAGAGTGAACAGAGGAGAGGGAGAGATACAGGGAGAAAAGGGAGGAGAGTCAGGAAAGACAGAGGGGTGTTGATGAGAGAAAGCCAATGAACCGACACATACACCCCTCCCACTGAGAGGATCTACCTCCATCCCATGATCCTCTTCTCAGATACCACTGAGTCAGCAAGCCTGAGTGTGTGTGTGTGTGTGTGTGTGTGTGTGTTGTATCCTCATCTGTGCATGCACAGCACACAGTAAGTAAAGAGGAGTTTTAAAGACTGATTGAAGCCATGACAGCTAATACAGCTAAAGCCCATACTAAGATATGCAACCAGCAGCATGATTCAGGGTGCTTCTATGGCAACCATTTAAGAAGGCACATAAATATACATAACCTGCAAAGAAGCAGAGCTAATACCTGTCCAACAGACTGATTTATTCAAGGCAACTGAGTCAGCCTTAAACGACAGAGACCCAAGCAGTTACGCTTAACTGTACCGCAGTGGAAATAAACCTCCCACAGCCCAAATAATCCTCCAACACAACACCATTCACCTTCCAGTACAAAATAAAAACAGCTATTTATACACACTTTATGTACCTTGTATTACTTCATATATAAAGCCTACATAATAAAATGTGCTGTCAGATTAAAGTATGTGTGTATATTTATGGGTGTGCATGCATGCATAATATTTTGCAGATGTAACAGGGTAGTTATAATTAACTGAATTGTGCAATGTGCTTGTGCTTTTGCCATTTTTTTGTGTGTTAGCTTTATTTTTAGCCTAGTCCAGTTTCCTTTAAGGGTTTGAGCCTTGCTGTCCTGAGTGACAAGGGTGGGGGGGCACACATTCCATCACTGCCATTTGTCATTCACCCCCGCACCCAACCCATCCCCCCTCCCACGCACACACACACGCGTCTTTGCGACCACATGTTCACCAAGTGGCTGCGTCTGTTTTCCGACGCCTACAGTTGGGGCCCTTCCACTTCAAAGACCCCTTTCTGCAGAGCAGTGCATGTGACACTGCCACTGAAGACACCGAAGACCACTTTCTGCACAACAAGTACTTAGTAAAACATTAAATAAATACATAAATAAATAAATAAATAAATACAAAAAAAATGACAATAGCTCTCGCTCTCTAAGAAAAACATAATGGGAGAGAGACAGTTTGCAAGTTTCTGTGTTGGATTTTCTTAGCTTTGGCAATGCAAATGTATGATGTTGTCCAGATAATTTTGTCTAATTAATCTGAAACAAATAACACCACTCCCACACCTACTGCTACAGTTTAGCCCCCAACACACACAGAGCCGATAGGGTCTGTCTGCCTTAAGCTGAATACAAAAACCAAAACAGACCTCTCCTCATGACAAGGTGGCTCTCTGTAATGATGAACAATGGCTAGACAATGACTTCCACTGTAACCCGTCATGACTTCCTCTCTTTACCACGGATATGTTTTTTGGCAGCACTGTCATTGGGTTGGGGACAGCAAACCACAGAGTTAAAATTACAGAGCCCTGTGAATATGACTCCAATTCTGAGTAAGAGCACAACACAAATTTCTCTTGTAAGCTGTTAACAGGAACCCAATCAATGGCAATCTTCCCACTGCCAATCGCAAGAGCAGTGGTGTCCACAAAGATAATACAGTGACCAGCTCCACAACTATTTTCTTCACAAAGTACAGACAGAGATACTAAAGCAGTGACAAGACTGTCATATTGTCACCTTATATGTAAAAAACAGAGACTCAGCAAATCACCAAGCATGTTAGTGACAAAAAATAAGACAAAGGGGATTGGTGCATACTCCCTGGCTATACATTCAGACAGTAATGGCAGAATAAGGTATAATGACATGACACAAAAAATGGGTTGACCTACAATATTTACCAGTAACCTACAGGTCTGATTGTCTTTTTCTGTGAAGAATAACACAGTTGGACTAGTTTAAACAAGTCAGCGACTGACAGCGATTTGTAGGTCCACGCAGTTTTAAATTTCACGGTACCTGATTCAAGCATCACTTGATGGAGTATGCCAGAAAGTCTCCACCAGTCACAGCTAGTATTGCTTCACAGGTGGCGGCCAATATGCTTCCTGATTGGTGGAGCTCTTCTCTGTGGCTTAAACCAGGAGGTAGTGCCAGTGTCTGTTTCTTGATGGGTTAAAGAGTCTAGTGATCGCATACTTCTAGTACTTCACCAAGCTAACTCCCCGTATCACTCTCGAACAACATCTGAAAAGCGAGACAGTTACATCTATTTGTCCTTTTGCCGGCTAATAAATGAGACAGTTCCTGGATGGAGGATTTGCATAGAATAGGGCTCAAGATTTTCTTCTGTTTTTTTTTTTTTTTTTTCAAGGAATTCAGACTTTTGTTGCAATGCTGTTGTTCCCTCAACCAATGAAATGTTGTGTTTCCCGTAAAATGTTTCCGCTAGAACAAGATGTACCGATTCCATCACATGATATCCCGGGCCAGCGCATGGACTTGGGTGACTGCTGTTGCAGCATGCGCTGAAATGGAATCACTGCCAGTCATTTTAAACCTGAGCCAAATAAACATGCCGCGCACAGAGGCACTGGAGTAGCAGACTACAGAAATACTAATGAGCTCACCATTAAATCTTACAGCCATTACACATACCATAAGCACCTCCTCATTATGGGATGTATCTTCATTTGCATCTGAGTCATAGGGAAGCATAGTTATAAATTCATTAGAGTTTCAGTGATGTTGACCCTGCTCTCTCTGGTCTGGGGTGATATTAGCCAGTTCTGTACCACTGCTGTGCTCGAGCTCTGGCAGATGTAGCTAAGGCCTCTTGTGTCGTAAGTCAGTCTGCATAAGGCTGAATGTAAATGCAATATAATGTAATATAATGTAATGTAAGTTAATTTTACACAGGCATAAAGCTAACTCCATTTCCAGAAACCAGAGAACCAGTCATAGTCAGGCCAGCTGGCTGAGCTAATGATCATTGAAGCTCAAATTAAGATTAACATAAGACATTTCATTCATTTGACAGTCACTGAGGAAAACAGTGCAGAAAATATTTGATTTTACAGTTCACTGAAATTACTGTTTATTATGGTAGAATATTCAAATATTCTAATATGGGTGCAGGTACCTTATAGAATGATGCAGACAGGATAGCAGGTTTATATATTTATAAACTTGCTATTTGTAAAAGTTATTTAAATTAGTTATTAAAGTTATTAAGAAGTTATTAAAATGTGTAAAGTTATTTGTTTATGCAGGTATTTATTGCAATTTAATTTTGAGGCTGTTAGCCAAAAAAAGCTAATATTTTCTAATCTAAATTTAATATATAAATATCATTGGTTCATCATTGCAAGCATAGTTTTATTAAATCAATAAGAGAGTCTGTTGCTCCTGTATTGAGCTTACTGGGAAACATTGATTTCTGTGGGGACCTGAAATGTGGTTACATCCCGCTTGTTCCACTTCCTGGTAAATCCATGTTTGTTTTGATGGCCAGGGCCGAGCTCAATAAATCACGTCAATACTGCTGTCCAATAAAAGGAGTCAGGAAAGGAAGAGACCCAGAGAAAGCGCCATTACATTTTACAGCACAGCCTTTTCACAGATGCTCTTATCCACACTGACTTACACTTGGACACACCATCCCTTCATACAACTCGGTATTTGATGAGGCAACTTGGGTACCTTCGTACCTTACAAAAGTGAACACGCTACAGGCCCAGCTACCAAACCACTAAACTACATTTCAGACTATTATACAAATGAAACTCAGGTTGGAGCAGCTCAGCGTAGAAGTGCTTCTATCTAGGATCATTTTTCCCTTGTGCATATGCTAAGCTTATGCATTATGAGTTAAAAGGCAAAGCTGATCCTAGATCAGGGCCTGTATTCATAAAGAACATCATACTCCATAAACACTCATATATGCTTCATGAATACATGATCTGATCTAGGGTCAGATTTGCCCCATCCATACCCATGATGAGATCATAGGCTAAACTGATCCTAGATCAGCCCTCCCACTCTTTATAAATACCAGGTGTATGTAACTGTACTCTACCCTACTCCTGTGGCTCACAACCAGTTTTTGCACTCATGAGTCATTCACAGTGTGGAATGACAAGCTACATATGAGCTTACAGTGTGACCCCTCATCTCTCTCCTGTAACCCCCAATACTGAACATCTATGTAGGGCCTTCAGGCCAATGAGGATCGCACGTCTTTACATGTGACACAAACTTACGGATGATGCTGATTTGACTGAGGCCTGTTATCAACACTACCTACCAGCAGTGCAGCATAGTGGGAGCTGAGCGTTACACCCTGAGGTTGCTGGTTCAACTACCAGGTAGGGTGCTGCGTACCCTTGAGCAAGGTAATTAATCCAAGGTACTTAGTGTGTAGAAATGCAAAACAGTCCATGTCACTCTGGATAACAGTGTGTGCAGAATGCCTACATGTAATGCAATCTGTCCTGGGAAAAGCTGACAAATCAAAGATACACCTGTTTCTGAACTATGCAAAGGCATATGACAAACACACTACAAGAATGATCAGCTAAAAATAATAAAAGGTGGTTACTTCAGACAGGTTATGAACGGCATGGTACATTCGATCTGAGAGAGGGCACCCGCATGCTGTAATCTGTTCCAGTAATAATATTTTGGGAATCTACTGGGCACAGAGTTGACTGCAGCACAACGCCGAACCAAACGGTGAGTAAACAAACCTCCCCCTCCCCTCCACCCCTCCCATCACATGCCAACAGTAAACAGTCTGCATTCAGATCTGCATCTCGCAGCCTCTCTGATAACCACAGTCTTTCAAACACATTGCAATACCTAAAAAAATAACATAAGCCACATTTGTTTGTATACTGTGAGTGTTGCATTATCTTTGTCCTGGCCCTGATAATGTACTTTCATGTCAATATATTTCAGTATCTTTCATTTCCGCCAGAGCTATCAGTCACGCCCCTTCATGTTGGCTGCCCTCACACACCAAAACATGGACCAGTGGCTCACATACACACACACACACACACACACACACACACACACACACACACACACACACACACACACACACACACACATACACACACGCCCAAGGCTACTTAAAACAGCTACCCTCACAGCCAAAATCAGAGATCATAGATGCTTTTTAGGCATCTATGATCCTAGAGTCTCCTATGACCGCTGCCTAGTGACCTATACTTTACCCCCAACCCCCCGGCAAAAGAAATGCAATAAAATGAAATAAGGCAGACTTGCAGGAGCAATATGGTTTCCAGTACATGCGGTAGAATAAGGAGAGCAGTGGGGCATAGAGTCTTACTGACTGTATGACCCATCCCCCCCATCAACCCCACACCCCCCCGCCCCACTGGCACACCCCAGACCTTCTGCGATGGGGGAGAGGGAGACGAAGAGAAGAGGACGGAGAGAGAAAAGGAGACTAAACGATGGGTATGTACGCAGACAGGGACCCGCACCCCCGAACCCCCCTACCCCCGACCCCCCTACCCCACACACAAACAACCACCCCCCCCAACATGCCCGGCACTTTATCCTACCTTCTTCTCTCTCTTCCATAGCCGCAGACAACAGAAACCCCAGAGAAAGAGGTCCCCTACCATGGCGACCGGCGTGTTTGGGGTGCGCTTGGGGCACGGCGTGTTAGACCCCTCCTTTGAGTGAGTGGGAGGGAGACAGAGATGGTCCTGCTGTACCGGCAGCTACGCTCACCCCCTGCGATCTCTCCCTCGCCCGCTGTCACAACAACACGCCGGCCGCTCGCTCGCGAGAGACACAGAGAGAGAGAGGGGGGGAGAGAGCTGCCTACGCCCCCTCCCCTCCTCCTTCAAAACGATGAGCTCATCTGTGTCATGGTGTCACAGACAGCTCCTCCCTCCCTCCTTTTACCCCTCCCTCTATCCCTCGCTCTCTCTTTCCCAGCCCACCCACACGCCAGCAGCAGCTAGTCTGCCACAGAGCCCCCCACCCCTAGTTACACACCGCTACAGAATGCAGACAGGAAGGAAGGTCTAATCTAATCCTCTATAAGATAATGATAACACATGATCACCCCTCCTCCTCAAATTTAAACACGGATCTTTCCTCCCCTACCACAGACATGTCCACGAGTCTCTAACATGGTTCTGATTAAATCAGCTACACTACCTCAGAGATCACAGTTATTATGATTATTATTATGGTTACTATGTTTTTTTACTATCTTTGGTCACTGAGGTCAGTGTAAATGAGAATGAATGCTCTTTCTGGGCAGGACTCACAAGGCAAGAGAGGGGTAAATACAACTAGTTATTGATTTATTATCTTTTTTTCAGAAGTGAAAATAATTTCTTGCAAATGTGCCAACTGCCAGTACCTCGACACAAAAAGATCAATTCAGACAGATGACTGATAGAGACTCTCAATCCCCAATAAATGTATTTCACACAAAGGGCACATGGCGCATGAAGGAACATTTTCTCAGTTTTTTTTTTTCATTCTCAGACATAATCAATATTCTCAGTCTCTTGAGATCAGCTGCTTATCCCCATGGTTTAGAATGTCACACTTTGTCATCATCATCAGTGACAGCGTGGACAGGTTCTGATTGGCAGACTTCCTCTTCCTCTTCCTTTCTCTCTCTCTTTTGCTCATATTCAAATGGAGCCTCATTTACATGATAAACTGTGCCAAGCGAGTTTACAAACATAATGATGTTTAGCTCCTCATTCCTTTCACTCTCTTCCTCTCTCTGTCATCCTATCATTTTTATTTCTGTTTCCACTTGATCTCTCTCTCTCTCTCTCAGAACAATTCTTTTAGCTCTTTCTTCAATATCGCTTTCTCTCTTTTTCTCTATCTGTCCTTGCTTTATTCAATTTTTACTACATCTCTCTTTCTCCCTGTCTCCCCCTCTCTCTCCTCCCTATCTCTCTCCCTCCCTCCTCTCTCTGGCTGATAGCAGCAGCTGCGGCTGCCAAAGGCAGTATGACTCTGCAGATATTAATAGACTCTGTCAGGGCGTCCTCAGCACTGCCTGTCGGGTCCTCAACACAAACATGCACCGCGTCAGGCAGAGAGCAGCTTATGGAGGCTGGCAGGACAGTGGTCCTCTAGTCCTCTGGCAGGGTGGCCTCATTCTGCCTGCCTCGCAACTGATTGAGTCCGTAGCCTCCACCCTCATGCAGTCAGACTGGGGCTGGCACAATGAAACGACTAATGATTTGTAGGTCAAATTAGGGCTGGAACGATTTATTGATCTGACTAATGATTCATAATTTAGACTTATTGATAATCTTCATTGATGACAAGCCTTTGTTTCTTTTCACTCTCCGGATGCACCACCATTTACTTACTGCCTGACCTGAGAGGTAGTCAGCATACACTTGGGCTCACTCCTGCTTCCCAAATGAATGTATTCTAAATGAGATACCCACAGGCCCTTTACATTTTTTTGACAACCAGTTAAGATCCTGTAAATCAGATCACCAAAAAAAAATGGCTACAGTCCACAAACCACAAACCAGCTGGCCTTGGAGGCTCAGTGTCACCTGCACCCAAACCACAGACTGACTCCGCTCTGGAATTCTGGTGCTAAAGAGTTCCGCTGGTGGAATGTTCTGTGGCGGGGGCAGAATTCTTAATGCATGAGAGAGTGATTCACAGTTTTTACAGTTCTACATGCTGTACATTAATATAACTATTACTGATATTTACTGAAGCAGTTTGTATCAAGTACCATCCCCAACAGTACTTCAGAAGTGGCCCTTCCTGGGATCCGAGCCTGTGTTTTTAGTGCTACTAATCCGGATCCCTAACTACTGTACCACACTGCTGTTTCAGACAGTCTGACCCTCTGTGCTGTAACACTACACACAATGTGCTAGCGGGACTCACTAAATATTTAACAGACTTGATGGAAAGAGATTGACAGATGTCGGGCAACAGGAATGGCGCGACTTGCCAACCTCTCGCGGACAACAGCACCACAATGAGAAGCCTTTCAACGCGCCTGGCCAGACATTCTGCAGCGGTGAATGAATATCGCTTTTCACGAGCTGTAGTTTCCGAAGAGGAAGATTAAGTCATATTGTTCACAGGGATTTTATAATCCTCTCTGTTTTGTGTGTGCGTGTGTGTGTGTGTGAGAGAGACTGGAGCTGTGTAAGGAGGGATTGTGTAGAAATAAAGAGCTCTTTCTTAACGGGCTGAACAGAGGGGGATCAGCTGACAGCATGAACGTCGAGACTAAGGACCTATTCGCTGAGGTTACACTGTGAAATCCCTGGCTAAACTGTGCTTTAACTGTTTGTTTTTGTTGATGCTGTTTTCAGTAAGCCAGAAGGAACTTGAAAATAAGTACAGTAGATTGGGAAAGGAGGAGTTTACTGGCAGAGAAGAAAACATTTCAGTTTTAAACAGAAGGAAGTTTGTGAAAGAGGGTTTCCCATGGTGCAGGCAGCCAGGTGACGTAGCAGTTAAGTTGAAACCAAGCCTTACACATCAGGCTAGGAATTTTGACATCACTGTGACATCATAACTATGAGCCAGACTGTCTTCTCACTCTGGTGTGGTGCAACTCTGCCCAGCCTCCATGGAAGGGCTTTGCTAATGGGACTGTGGTCAGCTGCTTCAGTGAGCATGTCAAACTGTAGACCAATTAAATCAACCAAAAAGCATTAGAAACCTACCAGGCGCCAGGCAGACAAGAGGAAGTCTAGGCCAGAAAACATTAATGGAGCTATACAGATGCTATGTAAATAAAACTGTGATGGTATTACACTAGCATGTGCAAGACTCCCTACATTTCACACTTAACGCATATACACACATACACGCACACACTACTTGTTTTTTCAACAGCTGCTTATTTTTTCCTTGGATATACAGCGCACTATACAAAATATTTGCAGATATATGTTCTTCAGGCATTGTACTATTAACATTCTTATCTGAGCCCAGGTTCTCAGGGTTATGTAGTGTTGGAACCTGTCTCTGTAATAGGGAAGTGACCAGCAGAAGTGTTGTTTGGGGGGGGGGGAGGGTGACACTTGGTGTACTTATTTCACCATTGCTAACATATGGCCCACGCCCTGACCCTTCTGCAACTCTCCACTGTCCCCCTCCCAGTCAAAACACCTACACTGGTCCTTCCTGTTTGTGTGTGTGTGTGTGTGTGTGTGTGTGTGTGTGTGTGTGTGTGTGTGTGTGTGTGAGAGTGTGGGTGGGGAAATGACATGTGGCCATCTCATTATCTCCACAGTAACAGTCACAAGTTGTGCAGAGTCAGGATGAACAGGATGCACTGGGGTGTGAAAATTGAATCAGGATGATGCCCCCAATCCAATCCCTAACCTCCCCCACAGCCACTCACAGTTCAGATCAGGACACAAACAATGTGCAAATTGTAAGACAAACAATTCTTCCCTGGGAGGAACAGGGCGCTGTCAGACTGACAGGAGAACCTAATCGTGCTGTTTATTAGTTTCCTAATATCTCCAAATGCACAGCTGGACATTAAACTGAGGCAGAAGGACAGAAGCTGTGCCACACCCATGCCTATTGTGGGACTCAAACCTGCAGCCTGCAGCAGCCTTAAGGCGAAGAAAACCCTGTCGAAGATGCACGCCCCAGCCTTTTGGGGTTTGACAATATGCCCCCTCATTCCCTAAACTATAACACTGTGCCCTTACTTCATCCACTATAACTACACAATGCCCTTACTTCATCCACTATAACTACACTGTGCCCTTACTTCATCCACTATAACTACACAAAGCCCTTACTTCATCCACTATAACTACACTGTGCCCTTACTTCATCCACTATAACTACACTGTGCCCTTACTTCATCCACTATAACTACACTGTGCCCTTACTTCATCCACTATAACTACACTTCATCCACTGTAACTACACTCATACACTATAACTACACTGTGCCCTTACTTCATCCACTATAACTACACTGTGCCCTTACTTAATCCACTATAACGACACAAAGCCCTTCCTTCATCCACTATAACTACACTGTGCCCTTACTTCATCCACTATAACTACATTGTGCCCTTACCTCATCCACTATAACTACACTGTGCCCTTACTTCATCCACTACAATTACACTGTGCCCTAACTTCATCCACTGTAACTACACTGTGCCCTTACTTCATCCACTATAACTACACTGTGCCCTAACTTCATCCACTGTAACTACACTGTGCCCTTACTTCATCCACTATAACTACACTGTGCCCTTACTTCATCCACTATAACTACACTGTGCCCTTACTTCATCCACTGTAACTACACTGTGCCCTTACTTCATCCACTATAACTACACTGTGCCCTTACTTCATCCACTATAACTACACTGTGCCCTTACTTCATCCACCACAACTACACTGTTCCCTAATTTCACCCACTAACTTGTGAGAAGTATAGTCACCCCTCATGAGTGGGCGTAGTCCACAGGCTTTCATATGCCACCAGGATGGAGAAGTTGTGGGAAAGTGAGAAGTAGACCCATTCCCATGGTTACAGCTTACTTGTGGTCAACACCCACCTGCCCCCACAAACGATGTCACCACCAACATACACTGCTCGCAACTAGCGAGCTTGTTATCATAAAGTTATTAATAACCAAACCACAGAGGGCTGGCATCAAGGCTGAAGATAAAGCAATATTAGTAAGCCTCCGTCTAGCAAACTGGCTGCAAACACTTGCAACAAACATGAGAAAGAGACAGCTGTTTACCATTATCTACAGTGACTAGGGCCTCGGCCAAAGCTGTGAACACTAAGGGGTTAAAACGGTGGTGCCCAGTTTTATCAAAAACGGGATACGGCTTTTGTTCTGATGCAGTGACTTAACCTGACTCAAATTATGAACTAACCGTGTTTCTCAAACAGTGTAATTTGTTGGATCGGGTTTGAGCAGAGCCCTGCACCCACATCAGCTCCTCTTGGATTAGAGAGGACAGCTCCGGACTACAGGACTGACCCCCTACAGCGGAGATCTCCATATAGCTCTGCTCCTGGAGGGCTGTAGAATGTACTGGCTGTTGTTGCTGTTTTAACCAGCGGACCCTCTGGTTCTCCAGGACCGGGGCTGTGAACTCCAGCCCCCCAGGCTGGAAAGTCGAGTGTCTTATGGGAAGTCTGGAAGCATCTGCCCGACTTCCAGCTCATCCATTTTGAAAAGAAGCCTTAATTCACTGAGTTACACCCCTCTGCATGATCTCCACTAGCACAATCCAAGTGCTATCATACACACAGGGGCCATGCACTGTATGACAGAAACAGCAAAACACAGAGATGCCATTCTTGCTGAGCACAGCACATATGCCCTGTTTCTGAAACCACAGACCTCTGTCTTCCTGTGCGCTGTTTTTACTGCGGTGAGTGGAACTGACACCGACCGACTGACCAGCTTCTTGTGAGTGAGTGTGTGTGTGTGTGTGTGTGTGTGTGTGTATGGATGTATACCTGTATACTGTATGCATGTGTGTGTATGATGTATACCTGAATATGTGTGACTGTATGCATGTGTGTGTATGAATGTGTACACAAGTGAATATGTGTGCAATGTGTGTGTACGTGTGTGTGTATGTGTGTGTACATGTGTGTGTACGTGTGTGTGCGTGTGTGTGTGTGTGTATGTGTATGTGTGCATACGTGTGTGTGTATGTGTGTGTATGTGTGTGTGTATGTGTGTGTGTGTACGTGTGTGTGTATGTGTATGTGTATGTGTGTGTACATGTGTGTGTATGTGTGTGTGCGTGTGTGTGTGTATGTGTGTGTGTGTATGTGTATGTGTGTGTACGTGTGTGTGTATGTGTGTGTGTGTGTATGTGTGTGTGTGTGTGTGTGTGTACGTGTGTGTGTATGTGTGTGTGTGTATGTGTGTGTATGTGTGTGTATGTGTGTGTGTGTACGTGTGTGTATGTGTGTTTACGTGTGTGTGCATGTGTATGTGTGTGTACGTGTGTGTGTATGTGTGTTTACGTGTGTGTGTGTGTGTATGTGTGTTTACGTGTGTGTGTATGTGTGTGTGTGTGTACGTGTGTGTGTATGTGTATGTGTGTGCTTTGAGTTACCATAATGAGGCCAGTGCTGATGGCCTCAGAGCAGCCGTGGCAGAGCTCCCCAAAGCGCGCCCAGTAGTCCTTCTTGCAGAAGAGCTGGCCGTCCTTCTCATAGTACCAGTGTGACAGGGACACTCTGCACTCACTGCACCTGAGAGAACAGGGAGAGAGTGGGAACGACATTAACACAACACAGTGACACAGTGAAACATAGAAACATAGAAACACACAACATACCCAAAGCTCACAGCATCTGAAACCACAGAGGGCTCTTGAGTATTTAATCATACTACAAAACTGATCACTGTAAAAGGTAACTGTAATCTCTGAAACACTCTCCTTTAAGGCTTATCTCCCAAACAACACCCCCCACCACTGAATACAGTGACCCAAGTCACATGCATGTTTTGGAGTTCTGGCAGAATGAGTTTTCATGACACCACCAATGGGTGGCGCTGTCATCGTCTACACAGCAGCTGGCAGTTAAGGCAATCATCGAGTTTTTGCTGTAGAGAGCACACTCTTTGTCACAGTGCAAACAGCATGCAGATGCTGAGCTGTCAAACCTGACTGAATTACCAAACCGTATTTGGACCAGGAACATTCACACCATCTAACCAAAGTATGTGTAGACCAGCACAAACGCATTCACATTGTCTTTTCTGACTGCATTTACGATGTCTGTGGGTTAAATATGGACTCTTCAGCCTGGTCACTCCACCGCTGCCTGGTTTGTACAGGGCCAAACACAGTACAGAACCGAACACAGAGTACAGGGCCAAACACCAAGTACAAACCCAAACACAGAGTACAAGGCCAAACACCAAGTACAAACCCAAACACAGAGTACAGGGCCAAACACCAAGTACAAACCCAAACACAGAGTACAGGGCCAAACACCAAGTACAAACCCAAACACAGAGTACAGGGCCAAACACCAAGTACAAACCCAAACACAGAGTACAGGGCCAAACACAGTACAGAACCGAACACAGAGTACAGGGCCAAACACCAAGTACAAACCCAAACACAGAGTACAGGGCCAAACACAGAGTACAGGGCCAAACACCAAGTACAGAACCAAACACAGAGTACAGGGCCAAACACCAAGTACAAACCCAAACACAGAGTACAGGGCCAAACACCAAGTACAAACCCAAACACAGAGTACAGGGCCAAACACCAAGTGCAAACCCAAACACCAAGTACAAACCCAAACACAGAGTACAGGGCCAAACACCAAGTACAAACCCAAACACAGAGTACAGGGCCAAACACCAAGTGCAAACCCAAACACAGAGTACAGGGCCAAACACAGAGTACAGGGCCAAACACAAAGCACAAACCCAAACACAGAGTACAGGGCCAAACACAGAGCACAAACCCAAACACAGAGTACAAGGAAAAACAAAGAATACAAACCCAATCACAGAGTACAGGGCCAAATACAGCCACAGACAGAGAACGCAGGGTACTGGGCGGTGGTGACTCTGTGAGGCTGTGGGGAGACTCTGACCTCAGGCAAAATGCTGGTGAAATATACACCACTTAGCATGATAGATGTGGGTTGGAGTTAAGATCATGCACATGAATGAACACATGCTTATCAAGACACACACACAGTTATAGCCAAGTGTACACACACACACACAGACTCAAGTTTAGACACATGCGCACAAGCACACACAAAGACAAATGCATACATGCACACACACATATACTCATAATGCACATGCACAGATGTATACACACACACGCATGCATAGGCAAGAACACAAGTACACACATGCATGAAGAGAAACACGCACATACATACTCTCTTACATGCACACATGGACAGACACATACACAGCTGGTGTGAGTAATGAGCACAGTAACCTCTGCTGAATCTTAATCCAGGGTCAGGGGTAGGGTCAAATTGTTGCTGGGTGATAAAGAGACATGGCACATGCTCTCACTCTGCAGCCAATCAAATGCAACCAATCACAGTACAGGAGGGTTTAATAAAGAGGAGTTCATAAAGCTCCACACCCACTCCAGCACCACAGACCAGCTAGCACACTGGAGTTTCAGAACTTTGAGATCACCCAGCAAGCATGGAAGAAGAATAGAAATCTTTTAAAACTCTACACTAGATGCTGATGACCCACACTGCAAATGTATGATATCTATTCATTTCTCTTAATAATACCCACATTTGCAGAATGCCATTATGTATAAAGCCATTTACGCACATGCATAGTCAATATTGTATGAATAAAACAACAGGTCAGGTTTATCAGTTCACAAATAATTTAATTATACAGATATGATCAACAACATAACAAACACAATTCCAGCTAGTGGGAAGAATTTTGTCCATGTGTGCAATGTCAGCACCCAATGAAGGAATTGAACCTGCAACTTCATAAAGTCATAAAGTCATAAATCCAGCTCCCTGACCACCATGCTGCACAGAGCAAGCCTGGCTTATTCTCCTGCTTCAATGTGTTGAAAGGAGCAGTGCGAGGGTTAAAGAAGTGGACACCAGGCCAGGCTGCCTCCTTCTCCTCCCTCTCAGACAGTCAGGACACACGATCTGCCGGCCGAACTGTGTGTGTCCCTCTGACAGATGAGACAGGAAGCTCCCCTTTCATCCACTTCCTGTCACACTAGCACACTAATCGAAAGGGCAATGTGAGATGCAGTACCCAGGATCTGAGCACCGAGACTGCTGTGAAACAGCCGGAGGGAAGGACTGATTTCAGTTCATGAGTGTGTATGAGAGAGAATGTGTATGCCTGTATGTAGGTGTGTGTATGTGTGTGTACATGTATGCGAGTATGTTCATTAGTATGGGTGAGTGTGTGTGTATGCGGGTACGTTCATTAGTATGTGTGTGTGTGTGTGTGTGTGTGTGTGTGTGTGTGTGTGAGTGTATGTGGGTATGTTCATGGTGTATGTTCATGAGTGTGTGTGTGTGTGTGTGTGTGTGTGTGTGAGTGTATGTGGGTATGTTCATGAGTATGTGTGTGTGTGTGTGTGTGTGTATGAGTATATGTGGGTATGTTCATGAGTATGTGTGTGTGTGTGTGTGTGTATGAGTATATGTGGGTATGTTCATGAGTATGTGTGTGTGAGTGCTTTAGAATGAGGGGTGGGGCTGGAGTGATAATGAAGGTCAGACTGTATCAGGCACAGAAACTCAGAGTAACCCAGAGCAAGGACACGGTCAGGCCTGCCTATTTGAGACAGAGCTGCACTGCTCTCTGTTCTCATGGAAACATGGGGGACAAGGGGATGGGGGATGGGGGGGGGCTGGGTGCGAGTGTTCTGTCAAAGAACAAAATCCTTTGCACAAAAAGGAATGCTCTAGCAGGATGGAGAGAGAGAGATATTGGGGGATGCTGGCATGGGAGCAGAGATTACAGAGCATGTATGTGTGCATGGGGGGGAGGATGTGGGGTACAGGGGTACAGGGGTATTTGGGTATGTCAGGAATACTGAAAGTCCCCAAACCAAAACCACCATAAAATACCTGCCAGATATGCTAAAACTGTTATGTCACCTTCTACTGAGGGGCCAGACACTAAATCACTCTCTCTCTTGCACTCCTTTCAGCAAGACTACAGAAAACAAACAATCCCTCCGTGAATGAGTATTCAATCCAAAAATATCAAAAAAACCCCCTCCCAATAACATACACGTCTCATTTAATATGAGGGGTGGGGGTGGTTAGTTAATAAAACATTGTAAACAAAGGCAGAAAAAGGTGATTCCTCCACACCCTGAGCTGCTCTTGGGGGAGGGGAATCGGTGTTAGAGTCCTGAAAGTCACCGTGAGGGAAAACTCCGGCGGAATGGGGAATGAGGGGATGATGTCATCCTTCTCTGTGGAAAGACATTACCTCATGCCTGTCAGTGGCTCCTCCCATTACTGGGCGGGCCAGTGGCTCTAAGCAGCCAATCAGGGTCCTGGAACAGGCACAATCGCCAGCTCAGCGCAATCAGCGCTGCTCTGCAAATGCAGGGTTTAACCCCTGAAGGGCCTCCCTGGCACATGCATCGTCTGCAGTTTTTTTTTCCCAGCAAAATAACAAAAAACCAAAGCAGACAATGAGCAACAAAGAAGAAAAATACAAAAAGCGAAGGGCGAGAGTGAGAGATAGCAAAAACAGATTTTTTTGTGTTGTTTGTTTATGAAAAGGGGAAGCTTTTTTGTTCCAGAACTCCATTCAGGACGAGTGCGGGGTGTAACGTGCAAGCGGAGCGATTTGGGTTTTCTGAAAATCCAGGCCTGCCTCGTCAGAGCCTTTGTGTGCTCTAAGCCCCTCAGCCTCTGGCTCTCACACAGGGGGGTAAAAAGACTGTTTGTTTTCAGATGCTCCCCCCCCACCTCCCTGGGTCAGAGACCCCGTTACCCTCACAGCAGCACCCGGCGCTCCAGGGGGCAAACCTGAGTCAATTCATTTGTCTATTCATACAGGAGGAGGCCTTTAAATTCATTGAACACACAAAGGAATACAACATTTTAACAACACGTCCGATTACAGAGTCATTATTAAGTCGTTTAGTAATCATTAGTAATCAATCTATTCATTGCTACACATGTGTTGTTCATATATTATTAACATCAGTAAATGACGTCTGTGGCTTCAGGAAAGCTGATCTTGGTAACCACTGCTTCCTGCCCCCTGATGCCTGAACCAGGTCACAGCTCACCTGGAGGGCTGACCTGAGTGCTGTATCACCTGCTAACTGTGGCCAGTCATGGGTATTAACAATCATAAGCCATGGACAGTGTAATTCACAAACACAGGAGCAAATCATATATAGACATTAATGCATGTGTTACTAATGGTAACTCCACACTACTCCACGGCCTGTGTACAAGCAGTTTTTGCAGCACCCACACTAAGGCCCCATCCAAAATCACACTACTACGCTCCGGAATAGTAGGCAAAATCAGTTTGTGTAATATGTAGTGTGTCCAAAATCTCAAACCGGCTGAATCAGTACGCGTTTCCCGGATGGCGTACTGCTTCTGTCAAAATTCTGCAGTGTGCAAGGACTGCACACCGCACTTTCCCACAAGGCCTTTGGGTGGATAGATACTAAAGAAGAAGACTGCGGAGTTCTGTGAAGTTTAATGATGGATGTACATCAGCTGTAAATTTCCAGCTATCAGACTGAAAAAAATAGCAACCGTAGATATCCAAAAACTTGTGAACTCTACTGGGTAGTGGGCGCTATGTTGTCATAAGAGCAGTATGTTTTTGTTCGAATTTAGAAGGCACTGATTATTATGTGATTTTGGACACAGGGTGAGGTAATGGTGATACCTTCATGCCCTCAATGCCCGATGGCCTTTTCATATGACGAGCTTCCTGTCACATGGATCACTGTCCCTGCACTTTAATAAACTTTGTTCTGGATGACGACAGAAGTCAAGTCAAAGACAAACGCTTGTTCTTTTATCTGAGATAGCCGTATGTGGGAGTGGGAGTCTAAAAACTGAACCAGAAGTGAACAGGGAAAAAGCACACCCTGCTCTATAGCAAAATGCCAGTGGAGCCAACAAAAGAAGGTTATGTCTTTGGGAGGCCATGTTAACAACCCCTTGTATGAAATAAAGGTCAGCACGACCTTTACAGGACCTGTTGTCAATGGCCACAGATCCATCTCAATCATACGCTAAGCTCAATTCAGAAAAGTACCAATGACCTCACTGCACACTGCATCAGATGAAACGTTAATCCAGACAATTACTCTTGTTTTTGTGGCTTTAAGATTTACAAAGACTTTCACCACCAACATTATTGTTCTTGTGCTAATTGGAATATTAAATTCCTTAAATTTTTCTTATACCAGTGGCAGATAATTATTCTTAATGTAAGCACATTTCTCTAAATCATGCACATTTTTATAAATGTTTAAGTTTTATGTTTTTAGTTCAAGAAGCAAAGTTAGAGCTCTCTGATGGGACTTGGCTACAGCCAGGCTCTCAAGTACCTCTGAAATGCTCAACCAAACAAACCGCGTTCTCTGTTTATTTAATCATCATAACCTTCCTCAAACACAAGAGTCTATTATGCAACAGCCCTGTGCGTAATGATTACATAATAGCACATTACTATTTAATCTTATATAATGGTGTGATATATGGCTGTGTACATTCAGCTTAATGTAGGTGTTAGAGGAGGTACGTGGGGCTGTGAAGCACGTTATCGTGTTAGCCTCGCCGCCACCGCCATGCCCGCTGCCAGCTGGAGGAAGCCGCCCGGGCGCTCCGCATCTGGTCCTCCGCTTTGCCGAACATCTGCCAACAAATTCCCCCTGATCCTTCCGGAAGCCTGGTTTCATTTGCACAAAATCCCACACCCCATGCACACACACACACACACACACACACACACACACACACACACACACACACACACACACATTCTCAAACACACAGACACACACACACACATTCTCAAAGGCTATTTATAGAACCCCCATTCTGTGCTGTGAAATAATGACATAAAAATGAAGCTCTAATCCCACAGTTGGATCAGTTCCTCTCATCTGTTCTCCTGTCATCATCACGGATGGCCCATCAGATCCTAGACAGCCTCGCAAAACCCACTTCAGTTTCTCTGATCTTCTCTTTTCCTTCCTTCCCCCTTTTTTTTTGCTTTTGTCCTCTAATTTGGACAGCACAACCTGGTAAACTTGCTTCAAGAATACACACAGGTGACAACATTATGAAAACGCAATAATGTGTGGAAGTGGAGCACAGTTGTTTGGGAGCTCTGAGGTTGCAGGTTCAATTCTCTAACAGAGCACTGCCATTGTACCTTTGAGCAAAGACCTTCATCTGAATTGCTACAGTAAATATCCAACACTAAGTTCCTAAAAATGTCCTTCAATGACTAAACCAGGGGGATGGGAGGGGGGGCAAAGTAGCTGATTCTTCAAATCCAACACAACAGAGGTATTCCAAGAGATTTCACATAATGTGAAATCTGAGAGTTTGGCCATCTGCCAGAACAGCCTCA
Organism: Albula goreensis; assembly: GCA_022829145.1. Classification (NCBI taxonomy): domain Eukaryota; kingdom Metazoa; phylum Chordata; class Actinopteri; order Albuliformes; family Albulidae; genus Albula; species Albula goreensis. Next base: position 11,083,952 of record CM040742.1, on the reverse strand, counting down.
CACAGACAGCAGCCCTGAGCATATGAGCCCGTACACATAGAAAGACAAGGATGTGTAAAGGAACACGACCGGGGGTTTTTCAGTAGGACATCTGTACTCCTGCACTATGCAGACCAATGCAGTGCATTCAGCCAAAAAATGTCCTCTGCTGTCTGCCAAATACAGTCACCAAATTTAAACAGAATGCATAGTGGTGCAGCAGTACATCATCAAATGAGACACAAACTACCCTTCTGAAATTAACCTGGCTTTGAATTCCTTTTGAAAATAAAGTGTGTATGTGGTGGCAAATTTTACAGAGTATTTTATACTATTTCCCAATACATAAGGTAACAGTTATTTAATTTTGTAAAATATTTCTCTGTAACAGTGAGTGCTACCCCCAATCTATGTGGCTCTGCCAACAAAGGAAAACAATCCATTACCTTCTGCTGTCACTGTGTGCACACACCCTTATGAGAAACTCTGATCCTCTCAGCCATGGGCAACGCAATGGTGTATCACTCCCAATCATGCACAAACTCATCCATGTTTCTACACAGGTTGCCCGGTTTATGTTTGTACCAATTTCACTACATTAAGGCATTGTGCTGGCACAGACTCTCTATATTGCCAGCTCCCTAACCATTATACTACACTGTAACCTCTGAGCTACAAGCCCAGCTCCCTAACCATTATACTACACTGTAACCTCTGAGCTACAAGCCCAGCTCCCTAACCATTATACTACACTGTAACCTCTGAGCTACAAGCCCAGCTCCCCAACCATTACACTACACTGCAACCTCTGAGCTACAAGCCCAGCTCCCTAACCATTACACTACACTGTAACCTCTGAGCTACAAGCCCAGCTCCTAACCATTATACTACACTGTAACCTCTGAGCTACAAGCCCAGCTCCTAACCATTATACTACACTGTAACCTCTGAGCTACAAGCCCAGCTCCTAACCATTATACTACACTGTAACCTCTGAGCTACAAGCCCAGCTCCCTAACCATTATACTACACTGTAACCTCTGAGCTACAAGCCCAGCTCCCTAACCATTACACTACACTGTAACCTCTGAGCTACAAGCCCAGCTCCCCAACCATTACACTACACTGTACCCTCTGAGCTACAAGCCCAGCCCCCTAACCATTACACTACACTGTAACCTCTGCGCTACAAGCCCAGCTCCCCAATCAATATACTACACTGTAACCTCTGAGTTACAAGCCCAGCTCCCCAACCATTACGCTGCACTGTATCTCAACGTTCTGCCTCTTCTTCATGGCAGCCCTGTGAAAAATTAAATAGTGCTGAACTATGATCTTGAATTTGGTAATTACATCATACGGGCAGTCAGACATCACACAGCACTGAATATTAACACTGATGTTAGTAGATAGGTATTGGTGATAAAAATAAAAGTTCAGCCATGGACAGTCATACATTACAGAATATCACATTATCCTCAGCCATAGACTGAAAATCCCCCTACACACACACACACACACACACACACACACACACACACACACTCACTCACTCACACACTTGCTCACACACACACACATGCTCACACGATAAATACTACAACAGATACTACAATAATCATATGAATATTAATTCTCCCCAACCTGGACTCATCCCATTTACCCTCTAACTTTTCTGACTGAGACTGACAGAGAGCTTGCTAGCTCACTGAGATTGAGAGTCTGGATTCAATCACCATCGGCTCTTAATGTTGATGCCATTGTTAACTGTCTACCCATTTGGCTCACCAAACCATCTGTTTGGAAAAAATTAAGCTCACATTTAATCGTGAGTCAGATTTTGGGGAAAATGTTGATTTGATCCAGAACTGTGAATGGACTTCTCATCTGCACGGTGACTGCATTACCCTCTCTTACTGAAACACACACATACATACATACACTCCCAAGCGTGGGGTACTCCGTGAAAAATTACCAAACCAAAAATGAGAGTAAAATAATAGTAAGGAGTAAGCATCATTACGGGTTGTAACAACGTGACACAAATATGTAAGATTGTTACAACTGGTAATGATGCGTAACACACACACACACACACACACACACACACACAGGCACTTGATTTCACTGACCATCCCATAAAACACATACAACATCACAGCACAGAAACAGCACACATCTGTCTTCAAGCCTACCCAAGAGAAAGATACTGTCAAAGGCCATACAAAATCAACAAACAATATAAGCTATAGCAACTCAATTCAGTTTCAGGTTTCAGGCACTCTCCCCCGAAACAAACAATAAACCTCCCCACACTTCTCTGTTTTTTCACAAATTGCTGCTAAGCAGTGGAAGACAGAAGAAGAATGACTCTCTGATACCGTTATCTCTCTAATTCCAGGCGGGCGAACGGACTTACTGTCCCCTGCTCCACTTCCTGTATCGCTGGTCTCTGCGCGACATGCTTCCCTGCGTGGCTGCAGACTGGGTCGGTGTGGGGGGCAGTGGCGGGGGTGGAAACACAAATTGACCAGGCGCTAAAACACAGTGAGGTAGCCAATGTCCCCATACGTCTCAGAAGCACAGAGAGACAGCCTCTCACACTGCCGTAACGCTGGCCGCTGTGATGCTCTTTCTCTCTTCTTTTCTTTTTTTCAGACCCTGTTTCCTGTTCTTTTGGCTTGCTCACTCAGTGACTTCCTCAGAAAACAAAGTCATGACCAGCGTGACAGGGACAGCCCTCCCTTGGGTTACAGCTGAGTGGGCGCAGATAGAGTGACACATTTAATTAACTGCCCTTTCTCACCTCACACACATACAGTACACAGACCCATGGGCTGGACAGGAACTCTGTGTGGCTTACAATTGGCCAGCTTCAGTTGTAGGGATTTGATAGGAGCTCTGCGTGGTTATGGTTGTCCAGTTGCAGCTGTAGGGTTTTGGACTGGGTAGGAGCTCTGTGTTGTTAGGGGTGGCCAGTTTCAGAGTTTTGAGATCTGGGGTGGGTAGATGTTCTTCTCATTTCTTCACCCTTCTACAAGGGTGCTACGGTTTATACACTTCTAAGGTGGTGAGAATGAATGTGCGCGTGAGAAAAAGATGGATGGTGTTGTTTCTGTGTGTGTGCCTGTGCTAAAGAGAGAGAATCTGTATGTGTTGATACTAGAGACAGAGGAAGCCCGTGTGTGTGCGCATATATAAGACTGCATATGTATGTATTGTGCAAGACAAAGATTGAATATGTCAGCATGCATGTATAAAACAGACAGAAAAAGTATGAGTTTGAGAGTGACAGAAAATGTGAATGTGTGTGTGGAAAAGCATGTGTGTGTGCATGTGTGAAAAGGAAAGGGGGAATGTGTGTTCATGTGTGTGTTTGCATGTACAGAGAAAGGAAAAAACACCCACAATGCACACAATGTGACTGATATGGCAACATCACAGCGGACCCAGCTCTGCGTCTGGGAAAGCTGTCTCTGCCTCAAGTTTTTTTTTTTTTTTCGTGAGTCCCCACAAACTTCAGACAATCAGCTACTTCCAATTTACAAGACCAAAAAAAGAGGAAAAAAACAAAAACAAAACCCTCACACAAAAAAATAGGTGCAATCTTAAGCAATATGACAGACGTATTGAGGGCAATATCACCCGACTGAGGCATAAGCCCTGAGTTCAGCTCAGCCAATGAGAACCTGACGCCAAAGTAAAAAGCCGTTTCCTTGGCAACGAGCCCCTCCCGCTCACACAGCATTAAGTCTCCCTCCTGGTGAGTAGGGGGGCCAAAAGTCTCAACTCAGTATCACTCACCTGACACACTTTTGAGTAACCCAAATCCGCCAGCACAATTTCAGCGTTACAGGAGTGTAAGTACCGCTATTCACCCCTGCAGCGGTGACAGGGTGGAGGGAGGAGGGCGCATGAATAAGTCAGGAGAGATGAGGTGTAAGCATGGTGGCTCTTAACCTGAGCCAGGGGAGGAGGGGTGCTATCCGATTCCCCATCACAACGGAAACACACAGGTACTTCTAGATAATTGACCCATTTCAGGAGGTCATCAAACAGTGGAGGCAAGCGATCATACCAGGATATATGCGCGGATACTGCAAGGAAATTTAATCAGCTGAACTGCAAATTCATAATATTTTTAATTAATTAATTAATTAATTAATTAATCAAAATCAATAATTAAGGTCAGAATACATTTTGAAACACTTCACAATACAAATAGCTGCTGGACAACCCAACATACTTCCTAGACAATATTTTACAACTAGTTGTACATACTTCATATATTATTAAAATAATAGTGAGATAAAGGTTTTTGTCCCACTGTTTCAAATGCATGTTCTTAGTCACAGTTGTGAAACACTGAGTCTATGAGCAGAAAGGTACAGACTGTGTAATAACACATCACTGCAGAGGCACTGCACTGTGAAAACAGCGATAAGACACAACATTCATAACCATACAGTTCTTACAAATGATAAAAACTAACAAAACCTTATTGTTATGACACACTACATCTGATAGCAAATATAAACTAAAGCTCCCTACTATTATTGCTGGAAAAAGGGTGTGGCCTAAGGATGAGGGACAGCTGACTGCCACAGAAGGACAGGTCAAATGCTAAAGCATTACAAGGGTATTGGCTCTGGTAATTGGTATTGGTTGCTTCAGTAAACATGCAACCGTATAGATGTTTGGTATTGAAAATGTCAGCCGTGCGTGTGTAGCGTAGGGTAAGAGCCTCTGCTAAGACGGCTGATTAAATAAAGGCTCTGCGTTCCAGTGCTAACTGCCTTTGAGAGCTTACGCATGAGCTCCAGTCTGTACCTCGTCCTGCTCGGGTAGTTCTTAGGCCAAAAGCACCACAAACGTGTCACCACAGGCGTTATTCATCGAGCCCCGTAAATAAATGAGAGGAGACAGCTACCCGCTGCAGCCATTTCCTACAGCTCTTCACTCATGCTTCACGCACATGTGGTGGGCCCAATGCAGATCGCCTTCTTAAAAGCACTGCAATTCTTTCTTTCAGCCAAGTAAGTCAATTAAATTATGAATAATACATATAGCATAAATCAAACTTTGCTGGAGTCATAGCACAAAAAACATGTCTCAATATTTTCAATACAATCCATTATTGTTATTAGCCAGGGTGTACTGTATAGTGTGTTTACTACACAGTTCAGACAAACAAAAAAATAACTGACTGTTCAGGATGAGTGTTTCACTTGAGAATTTAAAAGGGCTGTGCCCCTCAACCCCCACCCCACCCCTGTTTTGGGATTTTAACATCAAAAAAACCTAAAACTAGCTTACATCTAAATTTGGGCAACACCTTAAAGTCTGGAACATAATTAGAGAGCGTGCATAATCAGCTGTATTCTGTATCTGAATGACTAAAACTTGCAACAATCTAGCAGAAATTATTCTCACTTAATAACTATTCATTTTTGGGGAACTCATCTCGTATCGTGAATGTTTTTTTTTTTCAATGCAAATTACATAAATATACAATATGTAATGAAAAATGCAGCATATATGGCGAGAACTCCTTCCACTTCCATCGAAATGAATGAATAAATGAATAAATAAATATTAAATAATGCATAGATAATCCTCCCGGCAGTGGAGTCTCATGTCTGGATGTTGAGTGGAGATGTTGGATCTTTAAAGACGCAGTCTGGAAGCTCAAACAGGCTGCTCTCATCTCTGACACCACAGTGTACAGGTGACACATTTACATCTCAAACCACAACTGATGCACTCTCTATCAGAATAGCGAGTTGATATTTCAGGGTGTGTCTATGGTTTTTGGTAGGGCCATCTGTCAGTGAATTTAAAAATAAAGCACGTGCTCAGAACGCCACTGAAACAAAATGTGCCTGTGTAACAGAGACGAGGGCTTTGGGGAAACGCAATGAGAAAAGATTTACAAAACCAAAGAACCAAACATGTTCAGTGAGGCAGAGCCCCTCCCCTCTTTGTGTTCTCTGTGATGTTACAGTAAATTAGAACCCCAGTCCTCTTCGTGTTCTCTGTGATGTCACAGTAAATTAGAACCCCAGTCCTCTTCGTGTTCTCTGTGATGTCACAGTAAATTAGAACCCCAGTCCTCTTCGTGTTCTCTGTGATGTCACAGTAAAGTAGAACCCCAGTCCTCTTAGTGTTCTCTGTGATGTCACAGTAAAGTAGAACCCTGGTTTTCTTCATGTTCTCTCTGAAGTCACAGTAAAGTAGAACCCCAGTCCTCTGAGTGTTCTCTGTGATGTCACAGTAAATTAGAACCCCAGTCCTCTTAGTGTTCTCTGTGATGTCACAGTAAAGTAGAACCCTGGTTTTCTTCATGTTCTCTCTGAAGTCACAGTAAAGTAGAACCCCAGTCCTCTGAGTGTTCTCTGTAAGTGACATACAGCACATCTGCATTGGAGTCAAACTGTTTGGCCCTCTCAAAGGCAGGAGTTATCCTTGACCCCTAACCTTTGACCCCTGGCCTGTGAATCTTGTAATCCTCACAGCCAATTAATCACTGGCACCACTGAACTGCCCCCAGGCCTTTTGAGTAATCCCTATATATGGCTTTATAAGACTGTACATGTGTGTGCATAGAGAAATTCACGGGCTCAATACCATCACTGTGTCTTTGTCAAGTTATGATTAGAACACAAGGCCCCATTTAGGATATGGTACACACTGACATCCTCTTAATTACTACACACTAAAGAGTGGTCAATTCTCTCTGGAGATGAATTGTAAAGTGTCTGTTGAAAGCAAGGCAGCAAGAAATATTCTGAAGTGGTTCAAGCGAGTGTTTTTTTTTCTCTTTAGCAAATATAAAATGGCTGTGCCCCCATCTAGGACAAGAATCTGCAGCCACCCTGGTCATGTTCCAGATTCCTGGGGCACTCCCGCCAGTTTCTCATGTTCAGCCTGGTTTACGCCGAGCCCGCAGGGGTGTCGGCCTCCCCACTGGGCCAAATCCTTTCCCATGATGCTCTGCGCTCTATCCTTTGAGAGAGGAGACCACTGCTGTTTTTCCACCTCTGCGCTCTTGGGAAAGGCAGCCAGGCTTCGGCAGATCTCAGACCCATTCCACCCCCCCCCAAGAATCCCACCCCCGCCCCAAGCACAGTCCCTGTGCCTCTATGACTCTATTTACGGAACTCCAGAGGAAACAGGGCTGAGTCTGGGGACCCGTTTTTGGGCTCTCTCAGAGAACAGGCGGTTTCTTTACGGACTTCTTCACTGTAAATAATCTCACGGCTCTTTCCTTTTTTTAACCCTTCTCCTTTTTTCTCATGCTTTCTTTCTGTTTATTTATATCAGCAAAGAACAGCAGCACATGCTGTGAAACACAAATGCATTTGGGCCTGAAACTCACATGCTTTCAACTACATCAAAACTGGATGCTTTTTTCCATCCTGTTTATTCACTTTCTGGGAAGAAAAGAAACAGGAGTATGGAGTGCTGGAGTACAATTGTTTTATTAACCATATGAAGATATAAGGCATGGCCATTCTACTCATATCTGCTTTCAGGGGATTATCCCATTTACACACTGTCCAAACCTTCAAATATTCAAAAATATATTGGTTGGCTGGCAGCCCCACTGGGTGGTTTGTCATTGGTTTTTGTGCAGGCAGGAGAAACTCTATTAGCTTTCGTTGAGCATCAGTAACCCCTTTGGCCAATCAGGTGCTGCCTAAAAGCTCAGGTGCACTTTGGACTGTCAGGGTACAGCCCAACCCCTCCAACTATTCATGCCACAATAACAAAAATACTGAATTATACTATTTAATTGGTCCACGGTTCATTTAAAAGAAAATATTTATTTGGATAATATCTGTCTTTGTTAGGGAAGAGCTCATTTTATGGCATTTTATTCTACTTGAGTTGGACTGATGTCACATAGTTTTGAAATAAACACAGGCACCATTTCTCAGGGGATGTGCCCTAGTTCTGTTTTGCCATTATTTCAGACCATTAACTTGGCACAAGCCAAATGCAAAGACCACGCCCCATTGTGGTGAACCTCCAAATAGGAAACAGTTACAATGCTCAAATATCCTTTACTCTCTCTCTCCTTCACACACATTCTCTCCCTCCCCAACCTCCCTTCTGTTTCTCCATGCTGAGATGCGGCCTTTGTCTATAGAATCATGATGTGTGCTGCCAAGGCCCGGTTCTGCCAGGGCCCGGTTCTGCCACTACCCACTCCAGCAGACCTGCCTTCTGCAGAAGCCCTATGCAAGGCTGTGCAAGGCTGAGACAGGGGGAGCAGAGAGAGAGGATGAAAAAAGATGAAAAAAGGAGAGGAGGGGAGAGGCAAAAAGAAAAGATGGGAAGGCGAGAGAGTGAAAAGAGGAGAGGAGCTGAGAGCAAAACAAGACTCCTGCATATGACCCTCTAATGCAGTGAGTTTTAATGAGTGGGGCTGGCTGTTTGCTGTTTGCTGCTGCTTGACAGCACTGCCCTTGTGAGAGGACGATCGGACACCAAGCCCAGCCCCCGCCCCCAATCACACACACGGGAGGCGCAGGAAATGATCAATAAACTTAATCGCAGAGTGCCATGTTAAGTGCCTGATCCATACTGACCCCATATGCGCATACTAATGTCTACACACACCCACAGCAAGCACACACAAACACCCACAGCAAGCACGCACACACACACAGCCACACAGACACTCACCCACAGCACACGCACACGCACACTCACACAACCACAGCACACACACATACTCACCCATATCACAAACACGCTCATGACACTCACATGCACACACTCAACCATAGCACAAAGGCACTCACAAAACACACACACACTCATACACACACACACATGCTGACAGCATAAACACATTCATATCACACACACATGCTGGACCACAGCGTTGACTGCTTCCACACTGAGCTGTAGTGACTAATCGTTGCCTGCCACGCCAAATTCTCACCAATCGCATGCGCCACAATCCGCAACATGCGCTGTTCCATTTAACGCTTTCAATTCTGTGTTCCTCTGGCAGCCAGCTGACCCACCAACCCGCCCCCGCTCCACTTCCAGCCCAGACTCGGAGACCCCCCCAGCCACGCACCCTCTCTGCCTTTTAAACTGCAGGAACACTGGGCTCCATTCACTCCAGCTCCAGTACATGAAAAAACAGCTCTGGGGGACAAGCACGAGCTTTCCCGCGATCAGCACGAAGACAGCTGACTAAACATGAGCGCGCCGAGCTGCCCCTGGGAAGATCCCTTCACCACGAATCAGACAATTACTGTAAAAAAAATTAAAACACAAAGAGTTCACTGTCCTGATGTTGTAGAGTATTCAATGTATATATATATTTTTTTTTCCCAGCTGTGACCTAGAGGAGGTTGCCCTGGAAACATGCTATCACTCCCTTCCCCCTTCTTTTATTTGCTCCCTTCCTTCCTGCCTTCCTTACTTCATGACCAGCTCCCTATGCAGTACTCTGTAGTACTGATGTTTCACCACTAGGGTAAGGAAAAGCTCTGAGAAAGGAGCAGTAAAGAAATAAGGATTAAACCCTGACGGACTGTGAAATTGTGTGACGATGAAGCACAACAGCATGGTGTGATGTGGTGCCAAGGTACAACTGAGGCAACACCAACCAAAAAGAAGGGTTTTATTTTTGTTCAGTCACATGGCACACAGTGGTTTATTCTTACTGTACCACAGCCAGTCGCAAAAGCTTCAACACCCATATACACTTAAACAAATCTGCACAAGCACTATCTTACTGTTGTTGTTATGCTGTTACTTATTTCTCGTTATTTTCACTTTCCACTGGTAGAATGTTCACTTGAAACAGGATGTTGAAAGGTTTGAGCATTGATCTAGGACCATGAGCAACTTTTTCTTGAACTACCTCATCAGTACATTCTCCAACACCCTCTTGACCAATCAGAATCGATGATCTAACCAAGTTGTAGTATGAGTAAATAAAGAAATGAGAAAAGGTAAGAGGCAAATACTCACCGGAAGCAAACAGAGTGCCAGTCAGATTCCAAGGCCTGGAGATACTGGTCATCATAAATCCTCAGTCTGCATCCCGAGCAAACCGGCAATCTTCGGTCAGCTGCAATACAGCCAAATGCACACAGGAGGCGCTATACAGTCAAACTCCAGTCTTCTGCAATTCACCCCAACACAGGCAGGAGGAACTACACAGGCTACCTCCAATCTGCTGCAATACACCCCACACACACAGAGGGCACTATACGGTCAAACACAAATCTGCTACAATATACTGGACCTCCACCTATATAAAAATTCCATAAAAAATCCAGTTAAACTTTTAAAGCATGAACATGAACACATACAGAGACCACACACACACACACACACACACACACACACACACACACACACACACACACACACACACACACACACACACACACACACACACACACAGACAAACTAGTGGACTCAGCATTGACTCAAGTGCGCAAACTGAGGGGGGTGAAAGCATGCTGTCCATTACAGAGCATAGTAATTCCATTCAGATCATACAGGGACAGTACTTAACCGCTCCTGTGTAATTAACGTAATGGTAAGAGTTCAAGTTGAACCTGCCGTTAAAATAATTATAGTTTTCATCTCATCATCATACTTATCAGACAACATCTTATCTTCACAACATTAACGTCCCTGAAGACGCTTTCATTGAAGGCCAAAAACAGGATATTGATTAAACGCAAACACGTGACTTGGCAGCCGGCATACATGACCTTGCATTTGCTAAACTATCGCAAGGTCAAAAGGCTTAGAATGTTAAACCAGTATAAAACTTAGAACGTTGTGTCAGTTGTGTCTCACTCACATTTGTTTTTTTTTCCAAACAAAGCCTAGGGTAGCTGTAGACAGCAGTACTTCAATAGTATAACTTGTGAGCATGTGAGCAGCAGCTGCCGCCGCTCTCCTCTAAGATGTGAGCGGTATCGATTCTCCTCGGATGGTGCCAAACAGGCAGCCGGCCAATTAGTGAAAGTGCAAAGCAATACGTCCGGTACTCTGCAAGCCTCTATCCCTCTGGCTTACACATTGACTGTCGCAGCATCATTTCTTTTAAGGAGCTCTTTTGTTTTTGAGGACAGACGATTTCCCCTCTCATACTGATCTGGGTCGGAGAATAAAGCTAAATAAATAAATGAAAAGTGCAGAGTTTCAGTTCACTGACGTCGATGTTCCTCACTGGAAAGGAAAACAAATCGATGGTAAACCTCAATTCAGCTGTGTGTATTCTGCTGGCGCACAGCAATTACTCGTCATCAAAATATCAATAAAACAATGTTCTGCAATCATCGAGCAGGGGGTGGGTCTTTGAAATGCTTTCGAAGTTCTTTCTGCGAAGTGCTGCGTCAATCCTTAGAGTGGAAGGGAATGGATTTTATTTACGCACAAACACTTCGGGAAATTAACTCACCCCAGTGTTATTTTTTTAATGCGCAAGTTTAAAACATGAGAAATGAGTGATTCAGTACCACAAGTCCACAAACAATTCTGTCCCATTGCGTGTGGACACACCAGGCATACCCCCCGCTGGGTTAGGAATGTATTGCTATTTCAACAAAAACTAATGCAGTAAGGAGCAGTGTTTTTCCACAGTACCGAGTAAAGTCAACTATTTAACTAGTTGGGTACCTAAAATGTAGTTTCAGCTTTGTTGTCTGAGTTGTTATGTAGCCTTTTGCGTACTGAACATTGCTGTACACTGTCTGTCGCGCATCCCTCCCTTTCCCGTTTTTCCGCGGATATTATTCTCCCAGCGACTCCACACTATGTCCTTAGCAAAAACGAGACCATTAGAAGTAGCACTCCGATGGTATCCCACCTGCCTCCTTTTAACGGACAACCACACCTCCAGCTTCACCAAGACACACACACACACACACACCACACCTGCCTCACCTTCCTCCTCTCCCATGCGATCGTCCTTCCACGTGCAGCAGAACAGCATCAACCTCATTCACTCAAACCGGCCACGAGCTCTGTGAGAGCTTGTTACAGATACGAGAAAATAAGAAACTCTATGATAATCCGCTACCCGATTCCACGGCTGTCTCCGCAAATGAGTCTGCGGAAGCTAGAGGAACGAGGGGTTTGACAGGGAGAGGGAGGGAGGGATGCAGGCAAAGAAAATACAGCGCGCGCAGGCTGACACTAGAGAGAACAGAAAAATGCTCGCAGTTGGCCGACCGAGATCAATCCCTGGAAAGTGAATGGAAAAAGAATTTTGTCTGCGTTGAAAAGAGGGGAAGCGCGCGCATGAGAGAGAGAGAGAGAGAGAGAGAGAGAGGGGGGGGGCTCAAAATACACGGGCTCCAATACCTCGGAATTATGATAACGGTTATAATACTGACACTGAAAGCAAATACCAGAAATAATACCAGATAACTAGATTTCAAAAAGCAATAATGTTATGTTTTAAAAGTGCTTATGACAGGTTAATTCTGCAACCACCCCCACTGTGGCACATGTTTTAGGATAATGAAACTGCTACAGCTATTAAGACACTGGTAACATATAGTCAGATGGTTGCCAGAAAGTATTTGTATGCACTTTTTAACATCGCTCTGGTTAAGAGCTTCTGCCAAATGCTTAATGTAAATTTGCTCCATTTCAACCATTTTTCATGACTGCTTAGTGGGCCCAAACATGTATCAAACGTCAGGCAGCGTAAATTGTGCCGTACTCTTGATTTAAAGACAGTCAACGTGGCTTTGCGAATGTAGTACGTGCCAAACAATAAATAGACACCACACACGATTTCGGTTTATAACTTTATTTACTGAAGTTGTTACAATGCTGGGTTTTCCCCCAGAAGTACTGGAATGTGCATCATGGAAAATGTGCCTTATACCCCATTTTTAAACAAGAACAAACATCCAATGTAAAAAGACAAAGATGATGTTTAAAACAGCAACGAGGAAAAACATACCCAGAGCAAAGACAGGTCGTTTTAATTTGCGGTAAACACATATTGATTGCCTTCTGCGTGGGATGCCACGTGCACAACACGCTTAAAGACTGTAATTTTCGGTCTTTTAAGAATGCTGGGACTGCAGGGTAAGTCAAATCCTTCTACATCAGCATAACAAATACAGCTGAAAAAAGTACACAAAATTTTAAAAAGATTTTAAAAATCATCAACAAAACACATCTTATCCACACAGTAACTATAAATGTATGAGCAAACAAACAAAGATGATCTTATTCCACAATGTAAATGTTTATTCTAAGTACAATGCAAAAATAATATTGAATCTGAAAGATTAGAACCAAAATCTGAGTTTTCCACTGCTCTTAGATGCAAGCATCTGGGTCTGAAAAGAGGAGCAGGCACCCTAAAATACACAGAGAAAGGAGACAGTCACCCCCAGAGCCCCTTTCACTGGAAAATATTAGACAGGCACCAGTGTGTCTAAACTTTGCGTTCAATAGATTAGTCATGCATATTTCTTGACTGTGTAAATGTTATCAAGTTGTGTATTCCTCTTAAATTTTAATACAAGCTAGATAACAGCAGATTTTCATCAATTAAGGGGAGCTTATCAATTTGCCATATATATATCCCCTGAAGAACAGTTTCATAGCTCAGTTTTATGTCACCTGTTTGCAATTCCACCTATGACATTGACAGCAGAATGCTATTTTTGCATACTTTTACATTAAAAAAGCATGTGAACAGAAATAAGCAAAAAAACAAAAACCGAAAACAAAGTTAAATAAAGAAGTGGCACTCTTGAGTACAAGGCTCGTGAAAATTGCTGGTGACATTGCCCCCACCTACCAAACTGCTACTGTTTCTTTGTATTTCACAGTTCTCAGAGATAGCAGCGGTAATTAAGCTAATTAAGGCCACCATTAGAAGAAGAAATGCATTAGAAGACGAAATGCAAGAATGGCCCAAGTACATCTGCGCCCTCTACAGTCATGGAGGAGCTTGACGTTACCACCAGCCGGGTTGGTTCATTTTAACCAAGCAAACCTCCTTTTGAGAAGTCCTGAGAGATATGCAGGGTGTTGAACACTTAAACAAGCATTTCAGGATCCAACGATCCAAAACTTGTGCAAAATTATGATGTTTTAAAATGGGGTGCATCTCTGGGCACCAGTGATCAGGGAGCTGGTATACTAGGGACATTGACAGAAATCAGCAAAGGCATTATTCCATAAGACAAGGAAGTGTGATGTTATTATATATAAAAATAAATGCATCATACAGTGCACACATATCATTAACTACATTTAAAAACATTTGTTTCCTCACATTTTTTGGTTTTTATGATTTTTAATCTCAATCATATCGCTTTGGTTTTCGTGAGGCTTACAAAATATTTTTCAGTGACAGAAGTACAGTACAAAAATGTAATTAAAAAATGTAAAAACAGCCTTTTGTAAATAAATGTACATTCTCCACATCATGCAGTAGCACCAGTAATACTTGAGGTCACTTCTGTTACAGGGCGGCTCACTTCCGCCTCCTGCCGCAGTATTTGCCTTGACATCCGGCGCCCCCTAGTGGACACACATGAGAACAGTGTTAAGATTACACTCGGAAGACTTCTTGCTGTTCTTGAACCACTGCCAACAGACTGTTGTTAAAGTGCCATTCTGAAGAGGAGGGTCAGTCAGGTGAGCTAGTTGGAAATCTGTGACAGAATCTGCCATGAACTCCCAAAGATTGAATTGATGAATTATGATGTAAGAATTTGATTTTGAATGTCAAGATTTGAATCGCAGGGTGGCAAAAAAGAGACCAGAGGCCTCATTTATCAGCCCAACAGATTCGACACTTGGCAATCAAGGCGTTTAATCACACATAAACACCAATCTGTATAGGTATCTGTTTCTCATGGAAGGGTTTTCATATCATAATGTGGAAATATGGTGTGCTAATAAGATATTGATAAAAACACATGCATGCTATAGTGCTATAACAGTATCAACTCATCACTTTGTCTAAGATCAGTTTGGCCTTGAAGCCCGTAATGGAAACCTGATTCCCGAACATATGCCTGGTCTCCTCCTAGACATCACTGTAGAATGTGTGTCCAGTCTGTCCCCAAAGTGCATTGGCCAATCAGAGAATCATACTTAAAACCCCTGTGTGTGCAGTACAGGAAAAGGATTACAAGGGTCACATCTGTTTGACGGGGCAGTCTGGTCTTTTTCATTAACAATATCGGGTAATCGATTCAGTTTTCTGTAACACGGCACCCAGTCCACACCTCAGGTCAGGCCCCAGCATCAAACTCTGAGAAATACTCACAGGCGCCCTCGCTCATGGGAACTCTGGCCCACAGTACAGACAGTGACCTGAAATTCAGATATCTCTCTGGGGAATTAAATTATCTCTGATCTTACCTCTGTAGCCACCTGCTCCCAGGAAGCCTTGTAAAGCGGCGTATTTGGCTGCCTTGGCTGAGAAACGGAAAAAGAGAGAGGGAGGGATAGAAACCACAGAATTAAAAATCCAAACCATAAAATTAGATATGCCCCTCTCCCACACTTACCCAGCATAAAACACATCTGATTGGTTGAGAGACTCCCCCTGACAAGAGTCGTGCATCACTGCATATATAACAACAATCAGCGGGTCGATTAGTCATAAGTGATGACTAAAACAACCAAAAATCAGGTCAATGCTGAGAGAAACACAAAATGTCCTCCTCACCCTAGTTCATATTATAGACAGTTAAATCTTCAGTGATAAGCACAGTGAGCATGCTCAGAGGAAAAGAACAGTTATCCTGGTGCCACAGCGTTTAAAGACAAGGAGAAATGAACTGTGAATGCTGGGTTTAAAGGATGGAACTAATTAACCTAGACTTATCCACTCTGGTGAACTTGCACAGAAACTAGGGGAGAAAGTAATTGTTTGAAATTAGGCCAGATGTGTGTGTGTGTGTGTGTGTGCCTGCTTGCATGCATTTATTGGTGTGTGTAGTGGGTTTGTGCAGTGTAAGTATATGTATGTATGTGTGTGTTCCTACACTCCTTCTGTTGTAGGTTAATAGTCTGTGTGTTCCTGCCCTCCTCTGTGTTAAAATTCCCCTGGCTGGACTCAGGAACAACATCTGCACATTATTTCACCAGGACACAAAACGTAGGGAGCTGCAGTTATGGCAACCGATAAAAATCCAATAATCACCCACATGGTGTAAAAACACAGTGAAGCGTAAAAACAAAATGGGTGTGTGTGTGTGTGAGTGTGTGTGCTGTTTGATCACATTTCAATTGCCTCAGCTTTTAGTTACAACTGAAATTATTTCATGTGAAAGTCTCAAAGGCAGAGCAACCACACAAAATAGCTACTGTACTTTAACATAAATTAAGAAAAAAAAAGAGTAATAAAGAATTACCAAGCTAGATAGATAATTCTTACAAAACTCCGACTGTATAAGTATATGAACTGGTTCAGGACTAGTGTGGGTGTAAACTGAAGTTCACTTAAGGGTGCAGAGTATGGTTTACATGTCCTCACATTGCTGAGGTGAAAGTCCTGTCCCCCGCGCTCCATAACCTGTGGGAGAAAAAGGACCGGATTTTACCCTCTGCTGCACGGATGGGCAGGGAGATAGATACAGAAGGAGACACACACACATTCACACGTACTGGGACAAGCAGCAATCCCATGCACACACTCCCATTTAACACATGTGTAAGTGAAATGAAATGTGCTCTGTATTGTACCTCCATAAGCTTGTGGCAGGCCACCGACTCCCAGGACACCGCCCCCTACAGGAGAAATTGAGAACATTCAGTCTTGAACTGCACAACATAGAGGAGCCAGTGCTTGAGTGTGTGTGTGTGTGTGTGTGTGTGTGTGTGTGTGTGTGTGTGTGTGTGTGTGTGTGTGCATGCATTTGTATGTATGGATGTGTGCATGCTATACTACTTACTGGCAACTCATGGAATTCACTGGAAAGGAGGCCCAATAAAATGGCATCACTCCATCGGTACTTTTTCAGGGACTTTGAATATATGTGGCTTTATGACATCACTGAAGCAGTTCAACTTTGAAAAACTGTATGTTATAAAGCAACCAGACCCGAATTCTACACTTTCTTATGTGAACAGTTCTTGCAATTAAACTGTAGAAAGGTTTTCTGTACTTGGAAATTGTGATTTGCAATGTTGAATTTGTGCACAACCTTCTTCTCAATCTACACACAATCTGTAATGTTTTAGTGAGTGTAGATTGGTTTGTGTTTAACCAAGCTTTAAGCAGGGGTGGAGACTGGAAGTGCGCTGTAAAAGGAAGGCCCAAATGAACCTGTTAGCTCTCTGGAGCAGATGGTCACACACCACTCTCAGGGCAGTGCCTTTGGCAGCCTCTCTGTGATTGGCGCTGGGCCATAACCCCTCACAGCTGGGAGCTGCCTGCACATACTGACAGAGCCCTCCGGAACAGAAGGCCCAGTTTCCTCAGTCTGCCTGCGCATACTGACAGAGCCCTCCGGAACAGAAGGCCCAGTTTCCTCAGTCTGCATTACTGTGTATTTTAAGAACTTCCTGGAATTATTCCTTCTTCCACTTTCACTTTTTTCTTAGCGAAAAAAGTGTGTGTGTGTGTGTGTGTGTGTGTGTGTGTGTGTGTGTGTGTGTGTGTGTGTGTGTGTGTGTGTGTGTGTGTGTGTGTGTGTGTGTGTGTGTGTGTGTGTGTGTGTGTCTGTGTTTTTGCACGCATGTGTATGTGTCACCTCACCTGGTTGATATCCTGCACCAAGAAAACCATAGCCTGTACCCAGAAACCCATAGCCTGTAACCCAGGCGACAGTGGACAGTGTAGGGGAGGTAAAGAGGAGGTGGGTGTTACAGGTTTATTACAGATTTGTCATACAGCAGGACCTCTGAGATATGAATTATGAGGTGCTCAGAACTTTGAAAGAGGACTGAATTTACACCAACTTTAAGAATGTGAGTCCTTGAGAGAGTGGAGCTTTATCATCTTAGCTTTGTGAATTAAGTCTGTAACTCTGGAAGTTCATATCTCTGTGGGTTTTAGATTACACACAAATACAGGAGACCCTTCACCTTCACATGACCCTCTTAATTAAGCAATAAACTCCTGGTACACACATGCCTCCTCAAATGCACTGTATTTCTGAATCTCTAGAAAACTCTCAAACCGAAAACACAGTGCAGTAGCTCTTACATAAAGGATTAAAATCATTTAAAGCATTTAGCAAATACAATGTCTAATATGTATAATGTATAATGTCTAATATGCAGCAATATACATATCTCAGGCTATTAGCTGACAGCAAACTGGGAAAACACGCTTGGAAGATACATGGAAATGTTTCACTGAAACATTGATGACAAACTCAGCAGAATTGCTGTATTATTGTACATTGGTAGTCAATTGCAAGTAATGGAAAGTAAGATTGTGAAAAGTGTGAAGGAAAAAGGAGTACTGTAAATTGTGTTTATGTATTATGTTTTTAATCCAAGAACAGAGTGGCTTTATGCAGGAAAACTGTACCTGGTTTAGGAGGCTTCCCTGCTCCACCTGGATACCTTAGACCTAAAAAAACAGCAGAGAATCTACTCAACATTAAAAGTCATACAGGTGCTACCTCCAGCCACCTAGCCCTGCTCCTCACAGAAAGAGAATCACAGGCCAGAAACCAGCATAGATCCAGTCCAGGTTATTCTCCAGGGCTAACATTCAAATATTTCAAAGTTAAATTGAATATGGCTTAGCTTTCTTACTGTGAAAGGTACTCTCACATGTAACTGTGACACTGTGAGGCGACACTCCATGGAAGGTGTCTATCTGGTTTATTTAGTTATTTCTAAAGGCTCAAGGTTTGAAATATGGAGGGATGGCACTATACCTGTACCAGGCAGGCCTCCAGTACCAGGAACAACACCAGGAACAGCTCCACCCACTCCTCCTGGTCCAACTCCGCCCACTCCCCCAACCCCACCCACTCCTCCTGGTCCAACTCCACCCACTCCACCAACTCCACCCACTCCTCCTGGTCCAACTCCACCCACTCCACCAACTCCACCCACTCCTCCTGGTCTAACTCCACCCACTCCACCAACTCCTCCTGGTCCAACTCCGCCCACTCCACCAACTCCACCCACTCCTCCATAACCTGTAGCATAGGGAACCAGTACATTTTTCTTATTGATTAAACAGCTTTGACACTCTTAACCTCTGTCCTGTATAAATTCTTACATAATAACAGTACAATCATTTTAACTACTCTATAATATTCATTATTGTCATTACTACGGAATGCCAGTGCCCTGGTTATTGACCTGGGTCAGGTTATTGAACAGGTCAGTGAATGGGCAGGTAATGTTGAGGTAATATTGTAACAGAGCTGAGCAGAGTGGTTGTTTGCTGTCATACTGTACCTGGTTTAGGAGGCTTGCCTGGGTACCTTACACCTGAAAATAATAAAAAAATAACATCTTCAATAATACTTCTACCATCATTTGAAAGTGATGTTACAGTTAAATATGCATAACACAATTGACATCACACATGCACACAGTCTGCATGTTCTGTTTACAACGTGGAGATGACATGAGGCAGTGATAAAGATCAGACAGATTATTAATATGGAGAGATGGTACTTTACCCACTCCACCTGGTCCGAATCCACCCACACCACCAGGCCTGATCCCGCCTACTCCTCCTGGTCCAACTCCGCCCACTCCTCCTGGTCCAACTCCACCCATTCCTCCTGGTCCAACTCCACCCACTCCACCAGGTCCGACTCCGCCCACTCCACCAGGTCCAACTCCACCCACTCCTCCTGGTCCAACTCCACCCACTCCTCCAGGTCCAACTCCACCCACTCCACCAGGTCCAACTCCTGGCCTAACCCCACCCACTCCACCAACTCCGCCTACTCCTCCAGGTCCAACTCCGCCCACTCCTCCATAACCTTATGCATACAGAAGAAAGTGTATATATTATTAACTATTAACACTATTCATTTCATATTACATAAGGTAAGCATAATCATTTTCCTTGGCCAGGGGCATGACTGTAATTCATTGTCATTATTGTAAAATTAAACAATGGAACAATGCCCAGATAATATGGAGGTAATACTCTCTTTCAGTGCTAAGAAGGGTGTTTGTTTTTAGTCACATTTTACCTGGTTTAGGAGGCTTTCCTGGATACCTTAGACCTGCAAATAATAATAAAATAAGGCTCCTCTAAACACATAATACACAGCGTACACACACAATGTAGCACCTACAGCACACCGAAGCACACACTCAATTACATACACATGCACACACCTTCACACACACACACACACACATACACTCACAGCGCACAAAACTGGACACACATTTCTGTCAAAAACTATAAAGATGGAGGAATGATACTTTACCCACTCCACCAGGTCCAACTCCACCCACTCCACCAGGTCCGACTCCACCCACTCCACCAGGTCCAACTCCACCCACTCCACCAGGTCCGACTCCACCCGCTCCACCAGGTCCACTCCACCCACTCCACCAGGTCCAACTCCACCCACTCCACCAGGTCCAACTCCACCCACTCCTGCTGGCCAGACTCCACCTACTACTCCTGGTCTAACTCCACCCACTCCACTGACACCTCCCACTCCTCCTGGTCCAACTCCTCCGACTCCGCCCACTCCTCCAGGTCCAGCTCCACCCACTCCTCCATAGCCTTGGGCATACAGAACCAGGAAAACTTTATTATTATATAAACACCAGTGTTACTGATACATTGCCTTTTAAATCGCTTGGTGAATGTACAGATATGGTGAAGTGTGTTGAAAGTAAACTCTCTCAGTGCTGAGCAGAGTGACCATTTGTAGTCATACTGTACCTGGTTTAGGAGGCTTTCCTGGATACCTTACACCTGCAAATTATACAAAAAACAAATGATATAATATTATGCTGCCAGTTAATATTATATAATATTATGCTAGAAGTTACTGAATAAAATATGGTATGCATAACACATTTCCATCACTATAAATATCATTTTAAACCTGTCGCCCAAAAATCACCGTCAGCTTGGTATGCCTGAGAAAAATAAAAATTATTTGGATTCTGTAGATATGTGAGTCCTGGCTTCAGACAAATTATGGTGCAGACGGTGCCATAGTAGAACACATGGCAGTATTTGTCAGACTGGAGTGGATGAAGTGTAAAATAAAAAATTCATTACATTATTTTATTATGATAGCCGTACAGTCGTATACCTCCGCTAGGCAGGCCTCCTGGTCCAACTCCACCCACTCCTCCTGGCCCAATTCCTCCTGGTCCAATTCCACCCACTCCTCCAGGCCCGACTCCACCTGGTCCAACCCCACCCACACCTCCTGGCCCAATTCCTCCTGGTCCAACCCCACCCACACCTCCTGGCCTAACTCCACCTACTCCACCTACTCCACCCACTCCACCAGGTCCAACCCCACCCACTCCACCAGGTCCAATTCCACCCACTCCTCCAGGCCAGACTCCACCTGGTCCAACCCCACCCACACCTCCTGGTCTAACTCCGCCTACTCCACCCACTCCACCAGGTCCAACTCCACCCACTCCACCAGGCCAGACGCCACCTGGTCCAACCCCACCCACACCTCCTGGTCTAACTCCACCTACTCCACCCACTCCACCATAACCTGAGAAGACAAGAGACATAGGTGAGGCAAATGCATCGAATGCAGCATCGTTGAAATAAATTATTTATATCATGTTCATACTGTAATCAATAATGTGGTGGCAATATGTTCCCAAAGTGTTGGCTGCTTGCACTCCTACTGTACCTGGTTTTGGGGGCTTTCCTGGATACTTCACACCTGAAAAATATATAATATAATATAATATAATATAATATAATATAATATAATATAATATAATATAATATAATATAATATAATATAATATAATATAATATAATGTTACGTGATCACTGTGTACCAGAGTCTGAGGAGTTAAAGGATCATAGTGTTTTAACACCACAAACAATTACACTAATTCAATCTGCATTACACACACTTATACTAAAGCTACAACAGCCACAGCTATACATTGGCATCTGCACAAAAGCAATTATTCAGGAAACATTTGAGATTGAGGTAGTTCTGATGAAAGGACACATCGTTAAGATGGAGGGATGTTACTATACCTCCACCAGGTAAGCCTCCAGCACCAGGAACAAGGCCAGCTCCACCAACTCCTCCTGGTCCAACTCCACCCACTCCTCCTGGTCCAACTCCACCCACTCCTCCAGGTCCAACTCCACCCACTCCTCCTGGTACAACTCCTGGCCTAACCCCACCCACTCCACCAACTCCGCCCACTCCTCCTGGTCCAACTCCTGGCCCAACTCCACCCACTCCTCCAACTCCACCGACTCCTCCTGGTCCAACTCCACCCACTCCTCCAACTCCACCGACTCCTCCTGGTCCAACTCCACCTACTCCTCCAACTCCACCCACTCCTCCTGGTCCAACTCCTCGAGGCCAAAGCCAAACTCCCCCAGCACCTGAAACATATAGAACAAGTGCATTATTCAGATGAAACATTTTTCAAAACATTATTCAAACCTTACACATGACTTGCAAATACTAATTATTATGAAGGATGCACAGGATATGCCTTTTTCAATTTACCAGTGTTTTCTCGTCATTTAGAATGCCCAATTCATGTTATTTTTGCTTATCACTGCCACGTCCGCCGTCAACTTGGAACCACAAAGGCAAGCCACACTCGAAACAAACACTGTTAACCACTTATATTCTTTCCTCAGTCCACCAGTTGACACAGGCATTGCAGCACTGTAGGACACTTGCAGATACAGGCTGAAGGTGCCCGAGTAACCACATGTCCCCCCTGGACAGCTCTATGGCTGATTACACAGCGCCCTACAGGGCTACCAACCACAGTGGGCATAGATCAGCCCATGGGTCACATCCGTACCCCAGAACAGCATCCTAACAGGATTGACCCTCATACAGCCCGCATCATAGCTCTCCCTTAGATTTAACTATTCACCCCTGATTTTAGAGACTTGTTAATGACACTGGATCTATGTCATGTTAAGGATTATCTTTTAAACTGTGAATTTTCTGTAACAATAAGTCAGTGTTTTACATGTTTGCTGTTGTACTGTACCTATTTTTGGAGGTTTTCCGACTCCAGCTCCCACGCCACCTGGGTACCTCACACCTGAATCATAAACAAAACCACACTTTTTAGTGATAACACAAGTTTTATTCCTGTTTTCGATGCATATGATCCTGATTTCTCATGGTTTTTGCCTGAATTGTAATATTAATTCCCAATTATATATGTAGGCCTGTACGTTTGCTTCCATAAGCCACTAAAACTTTCTCTTTTAGAGTACCTGTCTCAGGCAAAATGCATAATCGACCTCTGCTCATAGCTATGAAACTATAAGTGAGGCTCCATGTGCCAAATAAACCAGAAATATATGAATGGGATACTTAATGAGTCCTATAAATGAGACAGATTTATAAAATGGAGGAATGGTACTTTACCCACTCCTCCTGGTCCAACTCCACCCACTCCACCTGGTCCGACTCCACCCACTCCTCCAGGTCCGACTCCACCCACTCCACCAGGTCCGACTCCACCCACTCCACCAGGTATGACTCCACCCACTCCACCAGGTCCAACTCCACCCACTCCACCAACTCCACCCACTCCCCCAGGTCCAACTCCACCAGGTCCAAATCCAGGCCTAACTCCACCCACTCCTCCAACTCCACCAACTCCTCCAGGTCCAACTCCGCCCACTCCTCCTGGTCCAACTCCTGGTCTAAATCCTCCCACTCCACCAACTCCAGCCACTCCCCCATAGCCTGAAGCATACAAGATGAACACAGTAAGGCAAAACAAGTGTGTTGAACACAGCACTGGTTCAGCACATTTCAATTTATTTCATGTTAATATTGAAGAAAACTTTAAATGCTCTGCTTCTGTGTAAATATGCTCTCATTCGTCAGCAGAGTGGCAGTCACACTGTACCTGGTTTAGGAGGCTTTCCTGGATACCTTAGACCTACAAAACAGCAGTGAATATCAACATCAGTTTTGTTCACTGTGGTCCAAAAGGATGCACACTTTCTGCTCAGGCTACATGCTAAGCATGCTTCCGACTATCTGATACTTGTAAAAAAAGATCTTATCAAGATTATAGAGGGATGGGACTACCAATTCCTCCTGGTCCAACTCCACCAATCCCTCCTGGTCCAACTCCACCAACTCCTCCTGGTCTAAATCCACCAACTCCTCCTGGTCCAACACCACCAATTCCTCCTGGTCCAACTCCACCAACTCCTCCTGGTCCAAATCCACCAACTCCTCCTGGTCCAACACCACCAACTCCTCCTGGTCCAACTCCACCAACTCCTCCTGGTCCAAATCCACCAACTCCTCCTGGTCCAACACCACCAACTCCTCCTGGTCCGACTCCACCAACTCCTCCTGGTCCGACTCCACCCACTCCACCAGGTCTGATTCCGCCTACTCCTCCAGGTCCAACTCCGCTTACTCCCCCTGGTCTAACTCCACCCAGCCCACCAACTCCTCCCACTCCTCCATAACCTGAAGTAATACAGTGAATCAAACAAGAAAAAATACAGAGAATGAAACAAAAACACCTTGTTAATACTACAAACTGGCATAAATGCCTAGATGACATGGAAATATTCTCTCTCAGTGTTGAGCAGAGTGGCTGTTTGGAGTCACATTTTACCTGGTTTAGGAGGCTTCCCAGGATACTTCAGGCCTGAAAAACAGTAGTAATTTCATTTTAAGGTCTCTCAAGACTGTTTTATTAACTTAGACTATGGAATTGACTTTTCTGAATGTAAGTGATGTGAAATGTGACACTGAGGCAGTGATGCAGAGCAGAAATCATAAAAGTTGGAGGGATGGTACCTGCTCCACCAGTCCCAACTCCACCGATTCCTCCTGGTCCAACCCCGCCCACTCCTCCAACTCCACCGACTCCTCCTGGTCCAACCCCGCCCACTCTTCCACCGACTCCTCCTGGTCCAATCCCGCCTACTCCTCCACCGACTCCTCCTGGTCCAACCCCGCCCACTCCTCCAACTCCACCGACTCCTCCTGGTCCAACCCCGCCCACTCCTCCACCGACTCCTCCTGGTCCAACCCCGCCCACTCCTCCAACTCCACCGACTACTCCTGGTCTAACTCCACCCACTCCTCCAACAGCACCTGTGCCTCCTACTACAACTAATATAGAAAAGTAAAAGAGCATGAGAAATCACAAACATTATTTAAAATGGAATAGATATGCATCTGTCCACAAGTGTACATACTTTGTTGAACAAGGTGAAAATTTCATGGATGAAATCGATGAGAGAAGAGCTGGAAGGTACCTGGTGTTTTTAGGGGCTTGGCTCCAGGAAGCGCCGATGCCCCCCCTGTTCCAGTTCCAGTCACTGATCCAGAACCAGGGCCGGTCCCAATTCCACTGGCTCCAACCCCAACAGTGGAAACAGACCCAACACCAGGTCCAGCTCCAACACCACCAGGTCCGGTTCCAACAGTGGAAACAGACCCAGGACCAGGTCCAGCTCCAACACCACCAGGTCCGGTTCCAACTCCTGCAGGTCCAGTTCCAATACCCCCAGCTCCAACTCCGACAGTGGAAACAGACCCAGGACCGGGTCCAGCTCCAACCCCTCCAGGCCCAGCTCCAACCCCAGCCACTGATCCAGAACCGGGCCCAAAACCAACCCCGGTACCAGGTACGGCTCCTGCACCAGAACCAGCGCCAGCAAATAACTGACCTGTCAGAGGACAGAGAGAGACAAAGATCCAATCTGGCTTGGTTCTGGTGGTCTGCAGTCCAGCAAGGTACGGTTCTTCATAATGATGGTAGAGACCCTTTTGGGGGAATTATACTGCCAATCATTGGCTTGTTTCAACAAATCAAAAATCTTTTTCTTTCCATTGTCAGTCAGGCCATAGGTCCAGATCAGTAAGTCACAGGTGTGATATATTATATCATAATTTTTGGTTCATTAAACCTCAGAGTCTGATCAGTAGTTCTTAAAGAGCTTCTCAGATGGTTCCATAGTGTAGTGGTTATCACATCTGCTTTACACGCAGAAGGTCCTGGGTTCAAGCCCCAGTGGAACCATTGTACAGACTTTTAAACTGTATGGCTTAACACTTCGTTCTGTAATGAAATGGGTAACCAAACCAGAACCTGATATTCTTTAACCATGCTTGCCTAGGCCTGAGACCTGAGAAGCTAAAATCAGAATGAAACCCAATACTTGTCCCAAAAACTCATTCATCCATTATGCATGCTTTTTACAGCAAAACCTACACCATGCTAAAAATAAAACATTGATATCTTTTTTATTTAAAGGTTATACTGAATATTTTCTTAATATTGCTTGAGAAAAACATACACACATACACACATGTGAATGCTTGATGTGAATGAGGTCCAGTGGGTGTAATTTTATGCATCTAGAAGATGGTATATTGTTGTGCACTGTGTTCCTCTGTGATCCTTACCACCAATGCCTACTTGTGGGACCCTAGCTGTAGAACCTGCAAGAAGAATGACCAATTAGTACAGAGATGAGGAATACATACACCAATCCGATTCACAACATGTCCAAATATAATTTCATTACCCATGGCAACTTTATACTTTCAACACATTATCATACCAAATTAAGCAGTATTAAAGTTAATACAGATAGACAATCTCTAAACATAATTACTTAATGTGACTTCTCCCTTATTTTAATTAGGAAAGCTGATATAATAATACCAGTGTTTATGTGTTCAAGTGAAAAAATACTGTAAACATTTTTATTTTTACTACAAAGCAAGCTGTGGATTTTTTGCATTTACCTGTTCCATCGGGTTCTGGAGGTTTGCCATCAGTGCCGACCCCAACGCCGATGCCAACCCCAACACCTGGACCAGCTCCAACGCCAACACCTGTGCCCGTGCCAACACCAACACCTATACCAATACCTGTACCAGTACCAGCACCAATTCCTACACCAACACCTATACCAACACCTGCTGAACAAATCAGAACCAGCAATTACTGGGGTCACTGACAATACTGCTCTTCACCTCAGTGTAGTCTTCTCCTGCTACTGCTGGCAGTGTCTGTGGACCATAGTTATGTTTATCGCCATGAAGTGGTAGAAAATATGAAGTTCACTCCCAATCTCACAGCTTTCAAAAATCTGGATATGACTTCTGGTTTGGTTCCAGTTAATAGAAAAGCCAATGTCAACTGTCTGACAAATCAGAACAACTAGTCATTCTATGATTTAGTGTTATTTTGTGTTTTTAACTTACCAGCAGGTTGAGCTCCTGCAGGAACTGAGGATGAGAATATGAGAGAGTGTGGAAGAGAGAAGGACAGAGAGAAAGAGAGACACAAAAGAATATCAAAGTTTTCATAGTTCTGTTTGTTTTTTAATTTTTTATAATTAACAGAAATCTGAAATATTAACACATAGAGTACAATGTAACATTCTGTTTGACAACATATCAATCATACAGGTATATATTTGTATCTCCATTTCATATTGTGTTACAATTACATCTTCATGCAGAAAGGTCTTTTACATTTTGCAGCCAGAGAAATGGAAAAATACAACTAAAGCCTTGGTTATTTGTGTCATTGCATTAACTAAGCTCAGAGAGTCTTAAGTGCTGCTTAAGGTTGCTGAGCGTTTGAGTTACTCCTCAGTTCTTTATCACTAACTACTGTGATCTGATCTTACTGTACTGGCCAGCGACATCATCAATCAGCACTGTGAGTGGTTCAGAAGAACAGTGTGGACGCATGTGACATCATCAGTCAGGGCTGTGACCAACTCGGAAGAACAGTAGTGATAGGCAAGTGACATCATCAAACAGTGTTGTGACCAGCTCAGAAGAACACCAGAGAGAGTGGTATGACATCATCAGTGCAGTGAGTGGCTCAGAACAGTAGGGAAAGGAATATGACATCATCAGTCAGCACTGTGATTGGATCAGAGCAATAGTACAAGGAGGGCCACAACATCATCATTTAATGCTCTGTGATTGGATGAGTGGAAGAGCAGGGGGAGGGATCAGCACGGTGATTGGATTTGAGGAACAGCAGGGGGAGGGATTCAGGTTTAAAGGGGAGAAAGGAGCTGAAGGAGACACTTACCACCACTGGGGAGAGCTTGGCCAACACCAACTGTAAGAGGAAAACACTATCACACATTGTTTTGTTTCATTTAGTTTCTTTATTCACGAATATAAAAACTGTTTTAAAAAAGATACATTAGTTTGTAAGGGAATGTGAAGGAGAATTGCCAAAAGCACTCCAAGGGCTTAACAAGTGGCATTCTCCAAGCATCAAATTACAGAAAATAATTACAACAAATAATATACACAATTGAAATGTATCGATAATATTATAAATTTAAGACCAACAGAAACATAATTTGACATAGTACTAGACAACAATCCATCCCAAACACCCATCTGATACATAAATACAAAGAATCTGTCATAGACACTACACACACACAGCCACACACACACAACACACCCCAAAAACACTCATTTATGATAAATGCAAGATACACAAACACTCTGAGAGTGTGTGTATGTCTGTGCACTCACCACCAGTAGGAGATGCCACTGCTGTCCCTCCTGTTGGAACCAGAGAGAGAACACTCTCAACATACCTTCAGCACAAATCTGTGACATCATCAATCAGCACCATGACCAGCTGAATGTCAGGATCTTTGGAATACTGGGTCTTTGAACTAAAGCAGTATAGCTGAAATTTCATCTGAAAATAAATTAAGTTTCATGTCCAGTGAAACTGAATATACTTCTTACAACATGTGACTGGAGTCAGTCTCAGGGGCTTTGATCATATTACATATACCATCAATTCTTATGTCAATCAAACACTCAAACACTCCAAAGGAGGAAAAACTAACACTCACCAACACCTGTCGTAACTGTGAATAAAGAAAAGTCAAATCGGACTGAATTAGTATTGGCTGTATACAATATGAACAGATTTCTCAAAAAGAATTGAAATAGACTTGACTGTGATCATAATTTAAAAAAAAATTAACAATATTTTAATATAACAATGATCAATTTTTATAAAGATGTATGCATGACATATAAGTTGTATTAAAACACATTTTGAAACAAAGTACACATGTGTATGTGGTTGATTCTGATATTCCCATTCCCATATACACTGGGCTGGCACACTTAATGTTGTATCTATTTCATTGTGACACAGGAGGTTTCTCACTAAACCAAGTCATATAAACCTTCAGGGTGTAATCAGGGGTCTTTATTATACACCATCATGTGATTCAGATGGTGTCACATGACTTTGCTACCATCTGGAATTCAGAATTTCATATGACAGCATGCAAGATTATTTATACTGTAATTAAACTGTAAAAGAACTGAGCTACTTACCACTCGGTTGGACAACTCCACCACCAACTGCAACAGCATTGGGAATGATAAGATCAGATGTTAAAATAATAGCAATTTAGCTGATATACTAATGATACTGTTTATTATGATAAAAATGGACATTAGCCTACCATCAGGCAGTGGAATTCCTGTATAAAAAAAAACAAAACAAAACAAAACAAAAATACTGTTTAACTACCAAATTAATACCTTTGAGAAAAAGAATACAACTCACATTTAGTATACTCATAAAAAATATAAAGTCAAAGGCACTAAACTTTAGTAATTGCTGTCAGTTTAATTTTGAAACAACGTGATGTCAATTTCACACAATATGAATGAGACAGTCACGTGGTTACATTCACACACTAACTCATGGTTACATTTCAAACTGCTATGGAATTTTATTGAAGCTTCAGTGAGCAGTCAGGAATATTGTGTGCTTTGGAGGCTGGGAGTTTTGCCACACTCACCTGTGTAAACTTTGGTCCCATCTGCAGAAGGCAGAAGAAAGACAATCACACACAGCCAAATAGACAGACAGAGCAGCAGGAGAGTTACACACAGACATAAGACAGACAGAATCAGACATGGAGGAGAGAAAAAAATGTCAGACACAGACAGACTGATGGACAGAACAAGGACAGAGTGTTACTGGCAGACAGACATAGCAGACTGATAGACGGACAGGCTGAGGACATACAGCTATATGGAAGCATGTGGACATAGAAGAGAGAGTCAGAGACAGACAGACAGCCAGGATGAGGACAGAAATTTATAGACAGAGACATAAGAGAAAGAGTCACAGACGGATGGATTGGCAGACATAGGAGAAAGAGTCACAGACGGATGGATTGGCAGACACAGGAGAAAGAGTCACAGACGGATGGATTGGCAGACATAGGAGAAAGAGTCACAGACGGATGGATTGGCAGACATAGGAGAAAGAGTCACAGACGGATGGATTGGCAGACACAGGAGAAAGAGTCACAGACGGATGGATTGGCAGACACAGGAGAAAGAGTCACAGACGGATGGATTGGCAGACATAGGAGAAAGAGTCACAGACGGATGGACAGGTTTAGAAGTGAGAGTTGCAGATTGACAGAATGAAGACAGAGTCACAGACACATCCATTGTGGAGGGAGTGTATTTTTTGGCGTATCCGAGGGGTGGGGCAGGGGCAGTACCGCAGTGTTAACGTGTGAAAATCTGATCTACCGGGTGCGGTTATATGACGGACCTCTCAGGATGTGGTGGTGGTGGGAAGGGGTCATTTTTCGCGGATGGGGAAAACTGTGAGGTGTAAACTCCAGTGGCATTTGCATCAGGGCAGAGGAGATGGACAGGCTATCAGAAGCAGAGAGCGAGCAGGGACTACGGGAGAGTGAGTCTGCTGCAGAGGATCCCAGTGTTGAGGAGCCCTGGTGTGTGCTGGATTTTGCAATGGACAAACTCTTGCTTGAGGTTTTTGAAAATGCTTTGAAAAGCTGTTTTTAATCAGATTTTTTTCCCTCAAGCTTATTCAACACAATGCAGATTTGGCTTATTCACATCTCTTAAATCACAACAAATGGTCTAGTTTCAGTGACCATTGTCATAAATTGGAACCCTATCAATTTCATCTGTCAGTCAATAATTTAAATGATTAATAATATAAAATCTTTCTAAGGGATTTTTTTGGAATTACCAATAAAATGAGAGACCCTCAAGACATTAAATTTGTTTAAAAACAATGAACGGCTTGTTAAAGTTTGGCAACTATGAATGAAAACCAACACACAAAAGGTTCCAGTCCCCAAATTTGAGAACCCCTGGACGACAATACGTAGGAGGCATGTAACATAGTTAAATCGGAGATGATGCTGGCCACCCCAGTGCATGCTGGGATGCAAGACAGAGGGCCTTACTGGGCTCGGGGGCCATGTCGGTCACGGCACTAGCCGTCGGTCCTGCCAAAGAGACAACAGGTTACAGCCTTCAGCATCTGCAGTCCCCACCATGCGGGGAGCAGTGCGAGCTGAATTCCCCACACACATGTACAAGTGACACATGATAAAGTATGAAATCAGTACTCTGTATGATTCTTCTAAAGTGGATATACAAGCAAGGACAGCCAGTACTATTTTACAAGAAAGCCAGTGACTGTTTAACACCTTACAGGCCTAACACAGTACTACAGGAGAGCCAGTGACTGTTTTACACCTTACAGGCCTAACACAGTACTACAGGAGAGCCAGTGACTATTTTACACCCTACAGGCCTAACACAGTACTACAGGAGAACCACTGACTATTTCACATCCTACAGGCAAAACACAATTCTATAGGGGAAAGCCAGTTCCCCTCTGGGGAGAGCATATGCCTCTCTGAACATACAGGTAACAGAATCCTGATTGACTTACACCACTGACAGAATAAGGCCGATGCAGACAATAAGGCCATCACTGTGAAAGAGTGATGATATGGACAAGGCTGAGGTAAACCTGCAGCTACAGGGCCCAGCTAGACCTTACCTTACTGAGCCACTCAGAAAGCCTTGGGCGTATGCTTATACATATAGCATGCACACATATACAGTACATATAGGGTCCCATGGTGCAAACTCATCATAAGATCAGGCCTGTGTGTCTTACAATATCCAAAAATGTTCTTCAAAGTTGTGTTGAGCTTAAAGTGAAACATGAGTTAGTAATTATTTATTGAAAACCCTGAGCTCTGCAGCAGTAACCAACTAAAATGTACTGTGGGAAACACCTTTCAGAAAGTCCAAAATAAGTACTACTGTATACCTCCAAACAACGAAACTAACTCATATTGCCAAGAACAGAAAGCAATAGCGTTTAACAGATCAGCATTGATTAGCGATGAATAGATGTACAGCGGACAACAAGAAGGCTAGGCACAGAGAGCTTTGAGGCAGGAGCGTTAGGATGCTAAGCCTCTGCTAATGGCTTTTTTTCTTGGGCCAAAACTTGGTTTTTTGGCCAGGTAAGGGAGAGAGGGAGTAGTCTTGGTGAGTAATGACTCTTAATATGAGAGGTTTTACTAAAGCCATCATGGGTGGATCCCTGTTGAGAATATAAAATCACAGATCTTATGGTCCTCCTCAAAAGAATTAGCTACCCACAGGAGAAAAAAATATCACGAAAAAGTTGGTTGCCATTGGTGAGCGTATGATAGCCCCACCCACTTCCTGCTGCTGTTGCTGGGTGCCTGTTTAGCCCTGTGATTGGATGACGAAGCCCTACTGAAACACCTCATTTGCAAAAGGCTCGTCCCAGTGATTACCAGTAACACTGTTTGACCACTAGAGGGCAAAATAAAAAAAGTGCCCATTGTTTTTGGGCCTGTGGCATTTAATAGGGACAGTGTCAGTATTAGAAATGAGACTGACTCCAGGACTGAAGCCTGCTCTATGAACCCCTCAGATATCTAAAGGCATAAATTCCCCGCTCTTTGTTTGGGGATATAACTTCTACAGTTCATACCTGGGGTCTGTGTTCCTCCAGGTGCCAAAGTCGGCCCCTTTGCTGTAAAATACAGAACGGTAGAGAAACAGATAAAGGTAAGGAGAACATAAGAGCATATGATGATAAAAACCCATTTAACCCAATTAAGCTCATCATTTACCCATAACCTCGAGGGTAGAGAGAGATGTAGGAGAGAGAGCGAATGACACAGGGAGAAAGAGAGATGGACAAGGTGCTATACCTGGTTTTCCACTGGGAAGGATACCGGCGCCTGTGCCCCCTGGGACCCCCGAAGCTGCTCCTCCCGTACCTGGGCCCGCTGTTGCACCTGGCCCACCCACTAAACCTGTAGGACAGGTGAGCCATGAGAAAGGACCCAATGGACCAACACAACAAAGAGCCTAATCTAATTTAAAACAGACATAACTAACTGTGTGTGTGTTTGAGTATCAACATGACACAAGAAGGACACAGATTAAAGAACTTGGATGGTGAAAACATCCTCACCGACTTTAGTGGGTTTGACGCCATCTCCAACTCCTGCAAAGAAAGCAGCCTTTAAACAGAGGTCATTGGTAAACTGCACGGGCCACTGGTTTGTCATTAGAGAGTGTACTAATGTGCTTCACACACCGATGCTTGTCCAAACCCTTTCAGAGACCCCATCCTCAAAACACAGTGCCTGCTCAAGCTCTGGAATTCATTTTTGTTTTAGTGTCAGTGGTGACTCACTAGTGTTACGGTAATTTTAGTGTTGATGTTCATTCACATATTACATTTTGCATTCATGTCCATGCTGAGGTTAGTGTTGATGTCGTTGATGTTTCTGTTCTTAGCGTCT
This sequence comes from Albula goreensis, assembly GCA_022829145.1. Taxonomy (NCBI): domain Eukaryota; kingdom Metazoa; phylum Chordata; class Actinopteri; order Albuliformes; family Albulidae; genus Albula; species Albula goreensis. Next base: position 11,050,147 of record CM040742.1, on the reverse strand, counting down.
GCTTCACCTGTAGCTCCACCAGGGACTGCACCAGTAGCTACACCTGGAACTCCACCAGCAGCTACACCTGGCAAACCTCCAGCAACACCTAGTATTCCCCCAGCTCCGCCTGGGACCCCTACACCACAATGCACAAATGCAGGAAAATTATCATTTAATTTTTTCAGAAAATCAGTTTCATGGATTTGCATGAGAGAATACACAGGCTGGTCAGGAGAAGACGGATTGGACACTTTAAATACACATGCAGTGTATGGTCTGTGTAGATGTGTGGACCTCCTAGTTTGTCATGTTGGGTTTTTTTTTTTTTTGTAATTGACTTCAGGAAGTGTTGATATTAGATTTTATTTTTTTCAAAAATGGATGGGAAAAGTCAACAAATATATGCAAAGAAAATATTCTTACCATATTTGGGTGGTTTAATGCCACCCGCGTAGCCTGAAACATATGACAAAACCCATGAAGTCATTTAGTCAAAGAGGCTCAAAAAGCCCTGAAATTTCCCCTTAAACACATCCAAGCCTTTACAACATTGCTGTATCACACACAAATCAAGAATTACAAGATCCACTTCAAAACTCTCATAGCTGCACATCGTAACTGTCCCAAAATTTAACTGAGATGCACATAGAAAGCCATGACGTGTTCTCGAACCCCTGATTAAAGTACAATTGCTCCTACTATTCCCTGTGGAATAAAAAGCATCTTCTAGAATATCCAACCAAATGAAAGCAGCATTTAAAATGCCTTACCGATTTAAAACAGATTCTAGAACATGACTGATTCAAAGTAGCTTCTAGAGCCCCAACTGAATCTAAGTGGCTTCTAGAATCACATCTGAATAACAGCATCTTCTAGAATCCCCCACTGCATGAAAGTAGCTGCTGTCACAGACTACTGTTCCTGCTGTCCAATATGAGTCACATTACACAAACTCAGCTGGAGCTGTCAATGGGAATGTGAACTGTAATAACCCTTCATCTGTGATACTGCTACAGCCTGTCTCTCTCCAACTCACCCCCAACTCCAGCGCCAGGTACTACTCCGGGTACTGCCCCAACTCCACCTGGTACCGCTCCAACTCCACCTGGTACTGCTCCAACTCCACCTGGCACCGCTCCAACTCCACCTGGTACTGCTCCAACTCCACCTGGTACTGCTCCAACTCCACCAGGTAGTCGACCAGCTCCACCAAGCATTCCACCAGCACCTGAAGGGGAGGGTACATACAAGAGCTAAACACGGGCAAAGAATACCAGGAAATAAAAATAACTGCCAGGGAGTTAATAGAGTAAAGAGAAGTATTCATACCATACTTGGGTGGTTTACCCCCTGGTCCATATCCTGTAAAATACAATATTGCTGTTGCATGGCTTTCACCATTGTGATAAGAGATGAAGAATTTATCTACATTTCAAGAAATTAGCACACATCGTTAATCCAAACAATTTACACAGTCACACGTTTTGCACATAATCACTTTATACTGCAAACAGTTCAGACCAAAGAAAATGGGTGAGATGAGTTAACAGTGAAATATACTGAATTAAGTGATAAATTTAGAGCTGAGAAACAACAGCAGATCCTGTGGCCCTCCATGACCAGAGTTGGCTATCCCTGTCCAAACTGTGCCTCACCTACATTTGAACACTCCAAGGGGCCTCAGCCTCTACTGGCATGTTGTCATAAGCATTGAAAACTCTTGGTCCAAATACAATATTTACCTGTAACTAACTTGAATATGCGACCTCCTTGGTCTGCAGACAGAACTCACCCTGCACATCTTATGACCTGACCAACTGCTAGACCCTGCACTTTTGCCTCATTTACCTCCAGCACCAGGTCCATATCCTGCTCCTGGCACGCCTCCAGCCCCACCTCCAAATCCACCTCCAGGCACGCCCCCAGTCCCAGCCACGCCTCCAAATCCACCTCCAGGCACGCCCCCAGTCCCAGCCACGCCTCCAAATCCACCTCCAGGCACGCCCCCAGTTCCAGCTGCACCTCCAGGCACACCTCCTGTGCCGGCCACACCTCCAGCTCCACCCCCAGGCACCCCAAATCTTCCAGCTGTTCCTGCAGCACCCCCTGGACCTGCACACAGTACAGCAGGGTTAAACAGCTCTCGGAAAGGTGTCTTGAAGGCCCACTTGACATCCTGACGTTTTTCATATCACATTAAGGACAATACTGTGAGTGAGAATATGAGGGATGTTACTTTTCCAACTAGGTCTGTGAACTCTCACATCACCTACACATCACATGCGCTTCCTTTTCATACATATTTCTTCTAGTATAAATGTTTGAGTACAGCAGATCATTAAATGGGCGTTAACCCACGGCTAATTACCAGACATCACTGATTAATTTCTATGAAAATTTCTGCTCAAAAAGACCGAAAAAGGAACTGTAATGAAATGTAATTAAAATATTAATCCCTACCATATTTATAAGCTTTAGACCTGCCAGGGTAGCCTGAAATGTAGAACAGAGAACAATTGTGATATTGAATATTTCAACTACATAGCAACAAATAGCAACAAATAACATTTCCAACTGTGTTGTACAGTAGCTAATACATGCACAGGTACATTTTTCAGGTATCAAAATATACATTAATAATGGCAGGAATATGTTTAAATATACACATATAGTGCTCTCTTTGCTGTACTACCAGGTTCAAATGTAAGAAAAGTTGACAAGAAGCAACGATGGATGTATGCATAGGAATGATGAACAATATTTTTAAAAATGTCTACTTATAATTTATTGTTTGGGTCACCTAACTGACATAATTGTGTAAATGATATATTTTTTATTGATTAATGCAGGGTTTTTTTTGTTTCATTCTCTGCTGAATTATCACTAGTTCTGGCTGGTGCAGTAGCAAGAGGAAATGGCATGTTTATTGATATGTTTTTACAGCTCATGGTGCAGGCAGACGGGAGACAGCAGGAAGTGACAAAGTAGGGTAAAATATAGCTGTTCTGTAATGGAGGAGATCTGCACAGATATAACTGGCAGTGCTAAGCGCAAGTGGCAGAATAAAGAGGACATGGCAGAAGGGGAGTGCTGCAGCTCACTTCACTGGCTCATCATTATGACATCATCAATAAAAGCCTGACTAACTACAGTCTCCGGCTTATGGGATCTTTGGGTAATGGATGATTACTACTAAAGTTATTACTTCTGGCAAATCAGTCTTGTGTAGGAGGCACTCCAATTTGAAGTGGCTGTCCAGAGCTACAGTAGCAATACTAAAAAATTCTCTGATGGTTCTACTGTAATAAATGTAGACATTAATGTAGACAACTATATGTAACCTCAGAAATCTGAGGACATGAAAATGCTGGCAGGTAGCCGATCAATGCATGCAGATCAATCAATGAAAAAAAACCAATGCACATTTTTTTTTTTGCGCATCTAAAGTTGAAATGTGTACCTCCAAATCCAGCCCCCGGTACCCCACCTGGGACCCGTCCTGGTACCCCTCCAGATCCAGCTACCCCACCCCCAGGCACGCCTCCAGCTCCGCCTCCAATTCCAGCTCCGGGAACACCTCCAACCCCAGCCACACCTCCATATCCGACTCCTGGCACACCCCCTGCCCCGCCTCCCAAGCCAGTAACACCAGCTCCTGGTACTCTTCCAGCACCTCCGGGTGCTGCAGAGATGCACACACACACACACACACACACAACACACAAACACATACAAACACAGTGCTAGATTGAATTAAATGTACTTAGTCTCTTTAATGGCATGTGTTGTTCTGTTTTAGAATGGGAATCACATTCCTAAGGACTTGCTTGCTGGTTTCCGATAACATGCCAATAGCAAAATAATTTTATAAAGCTGTTTTGCATATACCCTTAAAGATCCTAAGTGCTTTTAATTGAATCATGTCCCTTCATCTCATTGGGTACACAACCCTTCCAATCCCCACCCACTATGACTCCCCAGATCAACAAAGCAGCAACAGAATTCAGCAGGTGTCACTCAAAGATGTCACTAGGTATACCCAGGTAGCATTTCAGTAATTCTAATGCTTGAAGTTACTGATGGATAGGGAAACACATTCTTACCGTATTTAGCAGGTTTGCCTCCACCTCCATATCCTAAATAAAAGTGGAAACAAATTACAATATTACTGTCACAAACCACATCCACTGCACATTGATTCACTCTTTCTCTACAGGTATTTTCAAATCCAGTGCCTGAGTGCCTTAGGAGCTGCAGGTATTTGCTACAGCAATCAGCTGTACCACCTGACGAATTCACAAATTAACATACCACCCAAACCAAGGAGATAAAATAACTAAAATAACCAGATATCACTGGAGCCGAGCTTAGTTTGAGTTACAGATTGTCTCGAGTTTGGCAAACCAAGTGAAAGAACATAATGTTGATCATGGATCATCCACAGACATTCACCATTTTGCCACTCTCCCTGCTTTTACTCACCCCCCACTCCAGTGCTGACACCTGGGCCGTATCCCAGTCCTCCTCCAGCCCCTGGCCCAAAGCCGATTCCAGTTCCAGTTCCTGGCCCTCTTCCTGCCCCTGGTACACCCAGCCCTGCAGCCCCACCAACGCCACCAGGAAGTCCTCCAAAACCACCAGGGAGTCCTCCAAAACCACCAGGAAGTCCTCCAACACCACCAGGGAGGCCTCCAACGCCACCAGGAAGTCCTCCAACACCACCAGGAAGTCCTCCAACGCCACCAGGAAGTCCTCCAACACCACCAGGAAGTCCTCCAACACCACCAGGGAGGCCTCCAACGCCACCAGGAAGTCCTCCAACACCACCAGGGAGGCCTCCAACGCCACCAGGAAGTCCTCCAACGCCACCAGGAAGTCCTCCAACGCCACCAGGAAGTCCTCCAACACCACCAGGAAGTCCTCCAACACCTAGGCGCACACCTAAAGAGGAACACCCAGATTTAGACCAGAGTCCAGACATGTACCATGGAGACCATGATGGAGATACAATAATACATGAGTAGTGTATAAAAAATGCAAGCTGTTGGATAAGGATTAATGCCTACAATTTAAATAGACAGGAAACTCAGTGCAGCAAAATGAACTTCCAGTGGCTTTTTGAGCAGCCAATAGCTACTTTTTTGGGTCTTGCTGGCCTACAGTGGGAGGAATAGAAAATGTATTCTTACCATATTTAGCTGCTTTAGCGCCCCCTGGGTACCCTGTAAAAATTACAACATTAAAGGAGTAAAATACATAGATCTGACAAAAACAAATTAACTTACAGAATCTGATATCCCTCCTGGATCTCTAAAAATGGAAAATACTTAAAATACCCTTTTCTTGCACATCTGTGACTTTTTGGTTTTCTATGTACATTAGTACTGTATAAATGGCAAATTTTAACTGAATTTGTATGAACTGGTGTTTGATGCTAATGTTTTATGTCATCAGCTTGCTCTGTTGCTGTTCTGCCCTGATCTTTCTTGAAAAATAATTTCAGGTGACTTGCTGAATAAAATCAAAATAACACCTAAGTTAGTGTTGATTACTCCATTAAGCTATAATTTTGCCTCATATTCTGTTCACTGTGGTGTTCAGAAAGATAGCAGTAGCTTCAGCACTGTGTGACAGGTAAAGGGGGATTCCCATGCCCTGTCTGCCAGGCTTAGAGCAGAGAGATTCCAGCCTGGCACACGGGGCTGAGTAATCCAGGAGAACCAGGAGGACAGGGAACACACTGCGGACCCACCGGTCCCTGGAATGCCACCGACTCCAGGAACGCCACCAACTCCAGGAACACCGCCAACACCTGGAACGCCACCGACTCCTGGAACACCACCGACTCCTGGAACTCCACCGAATCCTGGAACGCCACCGACTCCTGGAACACCGCCAACTCCTGGAACGCCACCGACTCCTGGAACACCACCGACTCCTGGAACACCACCAACTCCTGGAACTCCACCGACTCCTGGAACTCCACCGACTCCTGGAACTCCACCGAATCCTGGAACTCCACCGACTCCTGGAACACCGCCAACTCCTGGAACTCCACCGACTCCTGGAACACCGCCAACTCCTGGAACACCACCGACTCCTGGAACACCGCCAACTCCTGGAACTCCACCGAGTCCTGGAACTCCACCGACTCCTGGAACTCCACCGACTCCTGGAACTCCACCGAGTCCTGGAACTCCACCGACTCCTGGAACTCCACCGACTCCTGGAACACCACCGACTCCTGGAACTCCACCGAGTCCTGGAACTCCACCGACTCCTGGAACACCGCCAACTCCTGGAACTCCACCGAGTCCTGGAACTCCACCGACTCCTGGAACTCCACCGACTCCTGGAACTCCACCGAGTCCTGGAACTCCACCGACTCCTGGAACACCGCCAACTCCTGGAACACCACCGACTCCTGGAACACCGCCAACTCCTGGAACTCCACCGACTCCTGGAACTCCACCGACTCCTGGAACTCCGCCACTCCTGGAACTCCACCGACTCCTGGAACACCGCCAACTCCTGGAACTCCACCGACTCCTGGAACTCCGCCAACTCCTGGAACACCACCGACTCCTGGAACACCACCGACTCCTGGAACACCGCCAAGACCCGGAACTCCACCGGCACCTGGTACACCACCAACTCCAGCCACGCCCCCTGCTCCAGGAACCACTCCTCCACCTGTGAAAGAGAGAACTAGTATTATTAATACTGAGTTTTATTCTTTCCCTTATTTTACCCCACCTCCAAACCTATCAGCCACTTTCATCCTTCAGATGATACTTACAACCAAAGTCACTGACTCACTGCAGTCATAAAAGATCCCAAGGCACTCTTTTGACAGATAATGCAAATCAACATCAATGTCCTGGTAATGTCCTGAAAAAGTCTGGTGACATAATTATCCGCTCCATCCGATTGGCTAAAAAATCTCTTGCAAGCCCTATCCACTGACTCTCCAGGTCATCACTACAAAGGAGAATTATGTTCTCAGTTAACCTACCAGGTTAGATATTAGTAAAAATGTGTGTTCAAATCTGTCATGTTTACTGGATCTCCTAAAATAGCAATAAAATCAGTACAAAATTGTGTTGAGTAAACTCACCGCATAATTTCTTAATATTGAATATTATTGATTGCAATCACATGAAAGCAGGAAAGATTAACTGAGCATCATGTGTAGTGTAAATCCACAAGGTGGTGCAACATCATTGACGTTACCATATTTAGCAGCGGCTTTAGCTTGAGACTTGGCTACACCACCTGGAGAGAGACAGAGACAGAGACAGAGAGAGCACATTAATCTGTAATGTCCACCTGCACCAGGTGAGCTAAGCTGATACACACTGAACATTACCGTATTTAGCAGCAGCTTTAGCTTGAGACTTGGCTGCACCACCTGGAGACAGAGACAGAGACAGAGAGAGCGCATTAGTCTGTAATGTCCACCTGCACCAGGTGAGCTGAGCTGATATAACTAAGACCAGAATAGTCCAAATATGGATAGCACACTCATAGTACTATAGATAGGATAGAAACATACATACATACATACATACATACATACATACATACATACTCAGTACTAACGTATCTCACTGCCTTCATGCTCAGGTCTTGTTCCCCACTGTCAAGTTCAGGTGAGTAAAAGATTCACTCCATGCTTGTGCACAGTAGTGTCCTCACACTGAGTTTTGTGTGCAGGGTGCTACTTGCGTACCTGTTTTGGGTGCGATGAGCGGGTACCCACGGAATACACCTGGCTGCCGTGGATCGAACGCTCCTCGGCCTCCTGCAGAGAGATGAACAAAAATCATAACGGCACACACTTCAGTTTCTCCATCCAGCACCCGCTTTACTCCCCTGCACCCTGTCCTCCCCTATAAACAATAAGGGCTCTGTCTGAGTGTATGCTTACTGCTTCACTGGCTCATCATTCATATGAAACGGTTTATGGGTTTAAAGTACACCTATAACAATGTCATCAAATGCAATGCCAATTCTCTGAGTGGGAGTCAGAAATTTTACTTTCATTTGCAATTTCCTAATTATGTAATTCTTTATTCCATAAAATAGTATCTTTACTGGTTTGGTCATTATATCAATTTCTTTAGATCTTACGCATGTGCATATATAAATCTCTGTCCTGTTATACTCATTGGTCTCCTCCAGACACATACTGGATGAACTTAAGTTCAGCTAATTTCTTATCCCTGCATCGCACCTTGAGGATGTACAAACGAAAAGCACTTTGCAAACAAATGTATTGTTGCATTTTCTAAAATACAGTTTGCTGTAATGTTACAAAATACAGAGCCACATGACACAATGAAGACTCACCATTTGCTCCTATTGCACCCTGGCCGAGGTGCCCCGCCCCTACCACACAAACAGGAGGAGTGAGGATCAGTTACCATAGTTATGGACCAGCCCTGACCTGTGTCACCATGCCAACCATTTAGAGTAACAAGCTGTCACACTGCAGTGGATAACAAGGTCCAAAATACAGAGATTTCCTACTCTTCATGTTTCTGGTTCAGGAAGCTTTGAGGGTCATTTGCAATTATTTTTATATTAGCCTTTAAATCGTGAAGTGGTGAAATATTTATTCTGATCAAGATGATGTTTTTACCAATATTATTAGTTTGCTCAACGGAGAACACCTGTAGTTAGGTGAAGAGCACACAATCTGTAGTGCACATCTAACCTGTCAGTCCATTTCCTGTGGCCACACCTGGCAGGACTCCTCGACCCCCAAACCCTTAAAACAGTGGACAGAAAAATATGCTCAGATTCTCTTAAACCTTTTCAAAATGTCTGAGCGAAGCTTGTTAGAGCTGAGGCTCCTACCTTGTCCAGGCACAAGTCCACCTTGATAGAGCCCAGGCACTCCTACACCTGAAAAGAGTAAGAGACACACTTAAACACAACACAATAAATCTAAACAACTCCATTACCCAAGCTGCTCTTCCCATGTGTGATGTCATTCTTGGTGGAGCACCACAGTGCTGCTGGTGTCATCCTTGTGCTGTACAACAGGGCTGTGTTGGGGGTCTCATAGCTGTAAAATAGGGCTGTGTTGGGGGTCTTATGGCTGGAGAACAGGCTGTGTTGGAGTTATGGAAATGCAATACATTTTGCTCCCATGGACTGGAATTTGTTATGCTAATACATTTATGCTCTTTACCTGGTACTTTTGAAGCCTTCCCTCCAGTGCCCACTCCTGGCAGACCAGTCTGGGGAATGACAGGAACTGAGAGGGAGAAAGAGATGTTTAACTTCTGAGAACAACTCAACGTATTATCACCAAAGGAGTAAAACTAGTCTAATGCAATGCAATAATAAAAATGTCTGTCTCATGTCCTGAAAAGATATTTGTATTTATTTATATTTTTTATGAATTTTACAATTTCTTACAAAGGTATCTGAAATCTCACCTCCACCAGGTCCAACACCGACCCTGCCCCCAGTGCCTCCAAGTCCAACCCCTGTCCCTCCAACTCCACCTCCTGCTCCTCCGACACCACCCCCTGCTCCTCCAGGTCCACCTCCAACTCCTCCTCCTCCTCCAAGCACAGTTCCTCCAGTTCGAGCCCCTGACAGGATTAACACACACCGTCACACAAACACACACACACTAGCGAGAGACTTAGATCAGGTATTTTGTCAGACAGCTTAAAGCAAGGAACCCCTCCGTCACACATGCTAGCACAGTAAAGACTGTCCATAGATTAGCATCAGCATTAGCCACTTCCTACGCCGCCCTCAGTTGGATGGGATGTAGCTATCACCTCAATGCATACAGTGTTTCAGGTGCTAACCCTTACCTGTTTTGGAAGGCTTCTGCCCCACCCCTCCCACTCCAGGGAAGAAGCGACCAGCACCAGGACCAAAGCCTCCATAGCCATAAGTTCCTGCAAGCAGAAAGAAGAGTTAGCCAAGCCTCAAAGTCATTCATAAAAACAACCACCATTTAACCAAGCTCCAAGGCAGAGGTCATCCATCCTTAGGGAGACCATAATTCATGTGTTAGTGATTTTCACCAAAATTAAATTGTCTTATGTAAATAGGTTAGAGAGAGCCCTCTACTGGTAAATTATGGCAATTGTCTGCACATCACCATTAGTACTGTGTAAGTCACTCTGGCTAAAGGCAGGGGATAAATATAAAGATGTTTTCCCATAGGGAGTAAATGGGAAAATAATTCTGTTTGAAACATTGGAAGAACAGAAAAGGTATAGATTACAGCTTGGTGAGGGGTCATGTGACCTTAACTGACTCCTTGATACAGCAACATCAAGGATGTTCATCAACAGGATGAAGTACGGTTATTTTTGTAAGGTAGAGCAGGATAAACAGACATACAGCAGAAAAACCACTCAGTTCTCAGATTTTAGTTCCAGAAACACCTTTCACTGACTGCTGTCTGCTTTTCCTCCAACAATAAACGGTCTGATTTCCTCCTTGAAAAACAGACAGTCATATCCCATGATTCAACTTATGCAGCTGACTATAGCTAAGATAAACCTCCATTTAGACACTCAATACCATGAGGTCCAGACTAATCATTTAAATTGCTTTAAAAAAAGTAAATGACTTCAATTTAGGAAAAACACAAAAGAGAAAAAAGTTCTTGGAGTCATCGTAATCTGTCCAAAAAAAATCTTATCAGGGTTTGCCCAGTGTTAAGTTGTTCCTTATCTCCCTAAGCAACCAAAGACTGGACCCCCAATCAAATCATCGCCGTGCTGTTTTAGGAAATTGGATAATGGAGAAATGAGTGCAATGAGCCATGATGCTATATGGTGGAAGGGCAATAATATTTACAGTACGGTATCAGCATCAGCACTGGGGGCCAATGGCCCCGGTTATGAGCTGAGGTTTCCACTCATTGTATAGCTGATTTAGCGATAAGAGTTAATCGAGGCTCTGCCATTGTTCGGCTGGCGTTGGGGCCAGTTCACATGGACCTTGTACCGTCCTCCCTCCCTTCCCTTCCCTTCCTTCCTTTCCTTTGTCTTTTCACTGATCTTAGGTGAGTACTGATTGATCCATTGGGTTGCTGGACAGGGTTTGAAATGACCACTGACTCTTGGGAACTGATGGTGTTGAGAAATCGTCAAGAGGGAAATGATGGCAGACTGATGAACAAAAAGCTACACACTGAATTTGGGGGACCAACCACGTTAACATTTTCCTTGGAACATGCTCCTTGGAACATTCATGTAAGTTGGTGATCTTACCCACTGCATAAAACAAGATTACCTAAAGGCAAACATTTACCCTTTTATATCTCAGATGCACACTCTCTCTCTCTTTCGTCCTCATATTCTGTCCCCTTTCATCTTTAATGTATCACTCCTTGTATATCTCTCTCTTCATTTCTCTCTCAAACTCTCCATCTTCACCTCTCTCAATTTCAATTTCAATTTCAAATTTGCTTTATTGGCATGACAAGATAATCTTGTGTTGCTAATTACTAGTATTTAGTAATTTTGGCCCCATACTTCACTCCCATAGAGAAGGATGGGCTGAATGATGAAGTCAAATATTTTTAGCCAAATTTTTATCAGGGTTGGATTTGGAAATTGTTTTTGTTATTGCATAAAATGCTCTTCATGATTTGTCCCTTAATGCATTCACTGCCATATTAAATGACCCTGAAGCTCTAATCACTAATTGGTGGTGTGCTCCAGGGTGTTGCCTCCTAAGGTCAAGTGGTACCTGTTTCCCTGAGATCTGGCTTTTCTCTCTCTCTCTCTCTCTCTCTCTCTCTCTCTCTCTCTCTCTCTCTCCCCCCCTCTGTCTCTCACCTGTACCAAAGAAATCATGCACATCACTGATTTACTTTGCAACAGTCAAAAAAAATTCTTCCACCTGGTCCAACACCACCGGTACCAACACCGCCTGGGCCGAAACCCCCAGGGATGACTCCTCCTGGCCCCACGCCTCCTGGTCCAACTCCTCCTGGCCCCACGCCTCCTGGTCCAACTCCTCCTGGTCCAACTCCCCCTGGCCCCACGCCTCCTGGTCCAACTCCTCCTGGCCCCACACCTCCTGGTCCAACTCCTCCTGGCCAGACTCCACCTGGTCCAACACCGCCAGCTCCTACTCCTCGGGTACCGTAGCCATATCCACCTGCAGTGGAGCACAGCATGGGCCACTGTCTGTCACCACCTCCATCCTTCACTCCAGCCTTCAGCTACCATGCAGCATTTTAACAACACCTCGTCTGAAGGGGGCAGTGTTCAGGCACCAGCACTAACCTGGCTTTGCAGGCTTCCCACCAGCTCCTGTCCAGAGAAACAGCAGAAGGGAGTATAAGGGGTGGATATTTCCCATATAAAATCCAATACAGCATTGGGTTGATTTATCAGTCAGATTAATCTGTAAGGACCTGTATAATGATGATGAACCGCGGATAATACACCTGTCCCTTACCCGCCCCCAGTCCGCCAGCACCGAGTCTTCCAGCTCCCACTCCACCTGGTCCGACACCTCCGGCACCAACTCCACCTGGTCCCACTACACCTGGACCCACTCCACCTGGTCCAACTCCGCCTGGTGCCACACCTCGAGTTCCATATCCATACCCACCTGCATATCCACAGAACATGTCAAACTCTTTCATCACAGAGAGCACACTAATGTTCATTTGAAGGTCAGAGTTTTTGTGGTAGGTTTAATGAGCCATTTAATATGTTGTAAAATTTTCAGTTTCTAGTTTCATACAGATTTTTTGACTGGTCAGTTCATTGAACTAACCATTGAGGGCTTTTAATCAAGCAAAAACCTGGTCAATTCCCAAAACCCATCCCGACTCACCTGGACCAACTCCACCTAGACCGACTCCGCCTGGTCCAACTCCACCTAGACCGACTCCACCTGGTCCAACTCCACCTAGACCGACTCCGCCTGGTCCAACTCCACCTAGACCGACTCCACCTGGTCCTCCACCCCGGCCACCATATCCACCTGCAGGAGAGCACAGCACACGTCAGCCTCTACTATCACAGAATCAAAATGCAGGCAATGAGGCTAAAGGGCCAATTGCGCTTGTCTCTTCCCAGAGAGCACAGCGACTAACCTTCTAATCAGGTCCCAGAAACACAGTTAAACCTGGACTGTGATGCTTTCTGCCAGGGGTGCTGTATGAGCAGTACTTTAAAGGATAACTTCACTAAGATATTAGTGATATTATTTTGCTTTATTTTATGTTGTTTTATACTATTTATTATAGCTGTTCACAGGCATTCCTGGTAAATGGAATGAGAGGTAATATACATTTGAAACAAGGGAAGTACTGTCTGGGTTTGTTTTACTGACTTACAAAGATGTAAAATAAGGAGCTATCATAGAATAAAGGAGGAGACACACCTCCAGTTTTCCTCGGTTTGTATCCTGGAACTCCCCCAGCTCCTGTTGAAGAAATAAGACGTATGAGGAGGCCTTTTACACATCAACAACCCTGGTCCTGGAGGGCCACAGTGTCTGCAGGGCTACTCTACCCTGGTCGTGGAGGGCCACAGTGTCTGCAGAGCTACTCTACCCTGGCACTGGAGGGAGCTGGCCTTGCTCTCCTAAGGGGTCACAATCGCATCTAACCATCTTGTTGAGTCAAACTCGAAGTTTCGTGTGTAATTTCCCATGTTGGTTTTTTCTCTGGATGTGACGGTGGGAGATGGGGTGTCAGTCTGAAAATTGGGCTCACCTGGTACAAGTCCGGCACCAACACCTCCAACGCCCGGGACAAGTCCGGCACCAACACCTCCAACGCCCGGGACAAGTCCGGCACCAACACCTCCAACGCCCGGGACTAGTCCGGCACCAACACCTCCAACGCCCGGGACTAGTCCGGCACCAACACCTCCAACGCCCGGGACAAGTCCGGCACCAACACCTCCAACGCCCGGGACAAGTCCGGCACCAACACCTCCAACGCCCGGGACAAGTCCAGTGCCGATGCCTCCAGGGCCAAAACCTCCAGCCCCGATACCTCCCGCTCCAATCAAAAACAAATTTTAAAAAATAAAATTAATTTGTATAATGAATTTCAGCAGTCTGCAGCCAAAACCCAAACCAAATGGCATTAGCAAGGGAAAACTAACTTGATGGAATAAGTAACTGTACCTACAAAGTAAGTCTTTGTAGGTACAGTTATCAAGGCACTGATGTTAGAGACTAGCTTCAGCAATAAACATTAATATGGCAACAGATATAGCACCTGTATTGTATGGTTGCTATTTGGTCCTTTACCACTTAGCAAAGAAATCACTACATAAAGTAAATTAATAAAACCAGACTCAAGAAGATTGTCCATCATATGCAGAAAGTAACACAGCCTTGCTGTCTGAAACTGTGGTTTTCCACCCCTGCCAGTGGTCAGTACCTCCAGCTGCAATGCCTCCAGCGCCGGGTCCGAGCCCAGCTCCACCAGTCCCAACTCCAGCTACAGCTCCTCCAGTGCCCGCAGGCGGGTAGACCCCTGAAACATTTTTACAATTTTTAAGACTGACACATGAATACAATGCTCCCACCAAAAGTTGATAACTGTAAATTTTCCATCACTGTGTAAGTAATAAAATCTATTCGAAACATCACATGACTAAGTACTTTTTTTAACACAATGGGATGTCATCAAAAATGTTCTTAGTTCCTGAAAATGGGCTAGAGAGCGTTTTTTTTTTTTTTTTTTTTGCAACACTGAAAATGCGAGACATGATGGTCATGTCCCTAATCTGGATTTCCATGACACATATAGTCGCAGGCTGATGCTTAAGATTTCTGCATATTTAACTTTTTGAATGCAGCAAGTCTGAATGTATAAATTTATTCTGCTGATAACACCCATACACATGATACAATTATATAGAAATTCCTGGGTGTGTACTGTATCTACAGAGGGCGAAAGCATGAGTTTGACATTTGACAGTGGCAATAGATTCACAATGATTTTCCAGCTGTAGGATAGATTAGATAAACTCTGCAGCCTGGCCACACACTAACAAATTCTCTAACTCTGCTAGCAAATTTGAGGCATTCCTTTTAAACAAATTCAGTTTGACGTAACCTGGAAAGCAAAACAGTTTCCCCTCTGGTTTAAAAAAGAAAGGTACAGCTGGAACAGTACTTGACAAAAATAGTGTTTTCCCTTGTAAGGTATTATTTGGCTGAATCAACCCATTCAGCAGCAACCAGAAGAATGTAGAAGGAACTACCTTGGAGGTACTGAGGTCATATATTACATATATTATGTGTTTATGTGTATGTGTGTGAGAGAGAGGGATAGTGTGTGTGTATTTTATATTTGTATTTTCTTATTGTGTGTGTGAGAGAGAGTGTGTGTGAATGTTGAATGTGTGTGCATGTGTGTGTTTGTATGTCAGAGAAAGAGAAAACAGAGCAGGTGTGTATATGTGTGGGGTGGGGTGGTGGTTGTGTGTGTGTGTGTGTGTGTGTGTGTGTGTGTGTGTGTGTGTGTGTGTGTGTGTGTGTGTGTGTGTGTGTGTGTGTGCATATGTGTGTGTGTGTGTGTGCATATGTGTGTGTCTGTGATTGCTCCAAACGCTCTCAGTCACACAATGGGCGCCATGCTCGGTTCCCTTTCCTTCGATAAAGCGCTTAAGATAAACCGCAGCCTAAGACATCGCTGGTGCTCTGGGCTCAATACATACTTTTGCCATGATGTGTTCTGGGCAATAAAAGCCCTGATTACCCATTAGGTAATCAAATCATGGGGAGCTGTGGAACAAAAACCTGAACCCAGAACACCCCCCCCTTCCCCAGGCTTGAGTTTGACACCCCAATACTACATAGTTTAATAACAGCACTGACAGACCTCCTGGGCCCAATGTAGCAAAATCTCTGCCAGACAACACTCATATACTTACAGGGGAAAGCAGGGAACAACTCAGTAAAATTTCATGTTTCTTACTTCAGTTCATACATGTTGGTTTTTAAAGGCCCACTTGACTCATCTCAGCATTTTACAGCTCATATATCACATCCTGTACTTTACATTGCATAACATTGCACAATGATCCAAGTGTGAAAATTGATATTGAAATGAATTTATATAGACGTCTATCACAATTAATTAAGTAATTCCAGTTACAGCTGCTGACTACATTTCAAATCATGTCTATATACACAACTTTATAAAATAATACGTTTCAGAAGAAAATAAACCTCATGAGCATTGTCCTACTTCTTATTAAGAGTACCTTTGGCTGGGGACGGGTACTGATATCTCCCAGCTTTATTGTAGGGGGACCATATTTTATGAAACACCAGCTAGGTCAAAAGTCAACATATTTGTAATCCTTAATGCCATGGACCAGGGGAAAGGACACTAGAAGTGATCGACATGAGGACACAGTGCTCAGGCGGTTCCAGAGGATAAAGAGTTTCTAGAAATAGCAATCATGAGAAGGAGAAAGAGAAAAAGGTCTTCAATTAAGTTCTTTAGGGACATGTGTGTTTCTATTTTCTCCAACAACTTTCAGACCCTGACTCAGTTGCCAAACTGGATCTGTGCCACTGCCTGCAGTAAATCAGAATTCCTTTGGTACTTATGCGATATGTGTGTAAAACTATTTTTTGCGGCATGGATTTTAATAGCTAAAAAAGGGAGTGTTTTGGGGGAAGCTTATTTTTGGGGTGGGTGACGTGGGCCTGAATGCGCTTTGAGTGATGAGAGAATTCATTAAGTCAGACAGGCTTAAGAACCTGCTCTCTGATTGGTTTTACTGTTGTTTTTTGGGCAGTTGCAGAGTCAGTATTGTTCCTCTATGTGTTCTTTCCTGCTGAAGACTCCATGCTGAGCATGTGTGGAAGTAGACAGTTGTGTAGTCCTGCTAAAAGTCCTGTGAAAGTCCTTTCAAAAGGCCTACTTTCCAAGTCCTCTAAAATCCAGGAAACAGCTTACACTCACCAGTCAGGACCTTGTGGAAGTGGATGTTCTAAAACTGACCGTACAGTTGATGTATGTTTGTTAACTGAGCAAGCATACGTTACATTACATTACATTACACCAAAGTTTGTTTGTTTTTTCTGCACAGATGACCTTCAGATTATTACCACCCCCTACTTTTACTGTTCACATAAGCATGGCACTTGAGGCTAGCAGAGAGATAGTAGCCTAGAAAATGAGGCTAGCAGAGAGATATACGTCTTGAAAACTAAGCTAGCAGAGAGGTAAAAACCTGTCAAGTGAGGCTAGTACATGCCAGGAAAATTGGGCTAATGGAGAGGTATAAGCCTGGAAAATGAGGCCAGCAGAGAGGTATAGGCCTGGCACATAAGACACACGTTGGGGAAAGGCAGCTTTTGTCTCACACCTTTGCACTTGCACTTAGTCTCTGGCTCAGGTCAGGAATCGAACAGGATTTACTATCTGGGTATGTGCCTCTCCAACTCCCCCTAGAACACAATGCTACACTGCCAGGCAACCTTTTTCAAACCAAGAATCTTAACTGCCCAAACATTCATTCCTCTCTGAACTGGAGTGGAGGAGCAAGCATGACATTTTTATTTTTGTACAATTTGAGAAAATATATGTAACCATGTAAAGGGAAAAACTAAAAAGGAATTAGTAATCTATGACTTTGTCATTACATCCTTGGGTCACATGTACTCACACATACAATGCCCTCTACCCCTCTGATCTACAAAAACAAACTTTGAAGAGGAGCCAGTCTTCTCAATTCCTCTCGCTCCTGAACGGAGACAAGAAACCTGAAAAGAAAACGGAGAAATTTGTTTTGTTCCTCAAAATGAAATTAAAAACCCAGTGGATGGTACTCCTGAGGCCTATGTTTCTACAAAGCTGAGACCAATGTCACGTCAGTACAATAGAAACACTGTTATCTCTCATTAGGAAGGCCACATAATGCGATTAGGTCTGAGCTTCGATAGCACAGCTTTCATTGTGGAATTCTGAACTTTCTGGTCCCTTTGGATTAGATACAACAGGTGGTTGTAACCTCCCCTTCTCTGCCCCTCCTCCCCCCACATCTATCAATCATCATGTGCTTATTTCTCTGAGCTCCCCCTTAGCTCCTTCCCCAGGGCATGTGCGCTACTGCTAAAAACAGTGTTAGAATGAGCACCTCATTATGGAAATACGCAATGACTTGGTGCAGAAGGGAAGTAGATGAATCAAATGATTGTCAAACACTGTGGGCCCAATCCATGATTCTTTGGGAGGGGGGTTACCTGTTTTTTTTTTTTTTTTTGGTAGTTGTGGGGGGGGGGTTGCCATGGGAAGAATGATGTTGTAGTTGGGTTGGAGCAAGAAACATTGTGTCTCACACTGTTCTGAGGTCTTTGCACCTCTGTAGCTTTCCTATGCCCAACGCCAGGGATGTCCATCACCATGACAGCACAACCACGTCACTGGGGAAAGCCGTTAAAACTTCGTAGTGACTAATGAGCCTTAACGGGAGTTAAGTAAAGGGCTGCCTAAGCTCCTAATCCAACCATGTTCAAATACAGGCTCGTTAAATTTGGTACTGTACAATACAGTACACACCCCTAACTTTTTTTCTCTCTCATGAGAGAATGTAAGCATACACTTGGCATTTCTTGTAGTGCATGCAAGCATCATGTATTTCACCATTCTAAACTTGCAAAAAATTAAAAAACAAATGGGCTTTGGAGTTACAGTACGCCCACCTACATTAACATTAATACATCTGGTTACAGGTACCACTACACTAATGATTGGGAACAACTTGACCCAGAGTAAATCTCCTCTGTTATAGGGTCACATCCCTCAATGGGACAGACATCTGTGGTACAGAGCACAGCAGGGTTATGGTCAGCTTGAGCATAAGCAAAAAAACCAAAAAGCCAAACAAATAAAAATACACAGCCCACACTGATTCAGTGCAGGGAGAAAAGAGTGATGTGGACACAGCCAGCAAGAGAAAGGTTCTAAGGCTGTGGATTTCAAACAGCTGAGAAGCACCTCCAATTTTAGATGATCTCCATTATAAACAAAGACCTTTCTTGGCTCCCCAACGTACCAGCATATTTGCACATCAAATTTTTATCAGTTTTATTTGTTTCTCTTTTTGTTTCATTGTACAAGTACTGATTGAACTATATAAACAGGAAGACTGAGGCTCACTTTCATCTTATCTCAGAATGAATTAGCAACACATTAGCTGCCTCTGCAGTTGTGATGACAGACAGTTCTGGCCTAATGCAAAGCCAAAGTGGATGGCGGGTTTTTGGCAGTAATCTAGCCATCTTGCCGTTACACTAGAAATCCTGTTTCAGCACGTGAACAGCACCACAGTATGGGCCACGCTGCCATTAAGAGATTCCCAAATTTCCCGCTAGATACTGCATCAGGAAACACTACGGTTTCAGCTTTGCTCTCGTCATGTTTGGGTAAAGTGAGTGAGAAACATGAACTGACTTTACCAACTTTATCCCTCTCTGTAGCTGGGACAGGACAGCTGAATCTCTGCTGATGCCCCAGTGCAAACTGAAAACACAGCTGCACCTTGACCCACCAAGCCTAAAAATCTGAACATTTATTTTATCTACCTCTCACTATATAACCAAACTAATATAACTATACTTCCTCTGTCACCTTCTAGAGCACCTAACGACATGATGGTCTAACTGCTATGGTCAGCAGTGGCGCTGACAACTTGGTGTCTTCTGTAATTGGTACGCTACACTATTGCTGTGCACTTTTGTAAGTCACTCTGGATAAGAGTATCTGCTAAATACCCAAATGTTAATGTAATGTAATGTAGCTGTGCTGGACTCAGAGGGGATGACATAATCAAAGACTGTGAGATGCCCAGGTCAGTGATGTTGGATGCACTTAAAAAACCTACAGATGAGTGTTCCAGTTTACATGCGCAGAGGCTTGGCCTTGGCTGACATGTATACCTACACCTTCCAAAAAGACTGCCCATGGAGCTACAGCATTGGCAGCTGCAGCCAGGAGCACGCTACGCTATGGCAGCTGGGCTAATGAAGCGGAGAAATATGAATCCTGCCGTTGCTCGAAAAGGCCTCATCGGGAGACAAGGGTCTGAGGACCGTTTCAGGACAGGATGGGGGAGGTCGCAGATTATCAGAAGGCCCCTGCACGGT
Organism: Albula goreensis; assembly: GCA_022829145.1. Taxonomy (NCBI): domain Eukaryota; kingdom Metazoa; phylum Chordata; class Actinopteri; order Albuliformes; family Albulidae; genus Albula; species Albula goreensis. The sequence goes on along the minus strand of CM040742.1, from coordinate 11,030,035 downwards.
GAAGGCCTGTATAAAATACAAGTTAGCGTAACCGACTCCATACTTAACTGGGTGAAATGTACTGTAAAGTACTGCAAACCTTATAACAGGGCTCATCCACTCTAGGTCCAGGAGGGCCATGGTGTTTGCAGGTATTTGCTTTAATTGCACACTATCCCACCTGATTGGTTTGATTAGCTCACCCCCTGGTCCAGTGCGGTGAGTTGATTTCTGACATCAGGTGATGTAGTACATGGCTGAAGCTAATACCTGCAGACAGTGTGGCCCTCCATTGTTGGGGCTTAAGAAACCTGCCGTTACCGTCACTTTGTGGATTGCATGATGAACTGCTTTGCCATGGCAGCATGTATGTTCCCTTCTAAAGGACGAGGGCCAGGCCAGGAAGGGTGATCCAGTGAAAGACAGTAACAAAAACCCCATAAAATCAAACCAAAGCAAAGATAAGGATGTGTGCCTCGCCATCTGAGCTGTTCCTTTAGCATGACCGAAAACACAAAGTCATCATGACAGACCACAGCTGTGCCCAAAACCAACCACTGACCACTCTGCAAGCCGCCAACAAGTCCTCTGAATGTCAAAAAGCTCCTTCTGACATGTCTAACAAAACAATGCACACGCCCCATTACCAGCATCAGGTTCGTATTACTGAGCTGTCAGAGAGCGGTAAAAATTTCTCTTTTAATCTGGACCTCATTGATAAACAGACAGGTTGTCGGTGGAGGAGAACTTCAGTGAGCCAGCAGTAAGAATTTCAGTCTTATTCCCAGTTAAATTAAATGCAGAGCACAGAGAACTTTTGCTGGCAAAGCCTTCCTCAGCTGGCTTTATAGTATGCTGGCCTGTCTCAACAGATATATTAGTGCATTAGTACTACTAACATTGATTGCTTTCGGCAGTTGGACAGACTGCAGTGAATTACTCTATGTATTTTTAACCAGTCCTTAGCAACATCTCCTCAGGGTTCTTCCTTACAGTAACACTAACAGGCCAAACCCTGTCTGGCAAACTTTCAGGTAGTGCATTTGTGGACCTGTAACAGGAAATTCTCTGACATCTGATTGGCTCTCACCATTCCTGCACACTTTGATACCTCAGGTCATTCTTGATAGACCTACCTGGTTTAAATAAAGGTAAATTAAATCTTTATAGTTCTATATCCTGGGGAACCTGAAGCTTGGTTTACCTTGTCTTTTGGTGTTTTAGATCAGCATTTTGACACCCTCAGCTGGGTGAAACCTGGGTAAAAAAATTTCACAGCAAATCATTAACCTTTCCAGGCCATAGGAACCTCGCTATAACACTTTACTTTGGCTTGTAATCCAGGATCAAGCCCACACAAGTTTTCCTCCTTTCTGGGAGTATTAATTAGGCTGTGACTCAACTGTTATCCACATGGAAGGAAACTTGGAATTGTGATCCGATTATCATATTACTCTGCGGTTTGTCCATTATTTCAAATACTACATTTAAGCAGGTGCTAATTTTTTATTTCCATTACTCACAAAACATCAGGAGTTCATTGTAGGCTGTAAAAACGATTTGTTCAGAAAAAAACATGTACAAGCAAAACAAATGCAGATGTACACAGCTGCACTGAATCAAGAGGTCTCTCTTATTGGCTCTGTCTTGCCCACCTTGCTGAAGTTGCCTGTTACTTGCACCTTCTCTTGTGCTTTCCAACCCCCCGTTGAGCTCATTCTGGGACCAAATGTTGCAGATGGAGAGAACCCCACGCGCAAGAAAGCGCGCAACGTGTGAGGGAAATCAGAAATGACACGCAACATCCGAACGACCTTGGCCGCGAGCCGCGTGCACTCGACAGCCACCCAGATGTTAACGTCCGCGTGGACCTCCACCGCTGGCTGTCATTATGGGTAATTCTGTATGACGCAATACGAAGTTACAGTATCGCGGAGTCTTATTCCAGCTATGACTGGCGCGCAGAGGGTTCGGTTCCGCTCTGCTGTAGTGAGCGGCAAAGTCCCTCACGTGCTCGAACCTGACCTCATCTCAACACGAGTGCACCTTGGAAACCGCCTCATCATGGGAATCGTCTTCCAGAACTGAACCACACCTGCTCCTGCTCCAAACTCCCTGTGTTCTCAGAGCTTAGCCCATGTCCTGGAGCACTCATACTATTGTGCTTTTCTTTCCAACTTCACTTTCAATTCTTGGAGTAAAAATAGTTTCTAGTGGGTTTTAATTACACACTTTAAATTTTTAGGAATCGTCAAAAGGATGTTTCAGCCTGTTAATGTCACATTGTGTTAAAACAGATATTTGCATTAAAAAGAATGGTATTGATTTTAATCAAACAGATCAGTTGTCTCACATTTATTGCTTTAATTGTTTTGCATTCTCATCCCTGGTGGCACAGAATTTCACAGGTATCATTGTTTTGCATAGCACACTGATAAAAACTTGGGTTGGCTGTGCAGCACATGAGGCACAGAACCTGAAACCTCCTGGTTCCAAGCTTGTTTCAGTAGTAAGCTGAAATTGCCCCATTGTGTTACCAGTTCCTTTATTTATCAAGCTCTAGGTTCTTGCTGTTTGAAATTTTGAAAATCCATGGTCAGACCCTGTGATCTGGTTATCATCATCTTCAGTTTGTTCAATGTGCAGCAGAATTTGGATTTATATGTCAAAACTCCCTGTGATCTTCAAGTCTAAAATACAATTCTGGAGGAGAATATGTTTTACAAAATAACCTGTGTGTGATTAGTCACAAATAACAAAAGCTGGGAAATATTTTTGGTGCACAATAGAATTATGGTTTTAATTATAACAGATACTCAACTTTAGAGTTATGGTTATGGATCTAATTATAACACAGACTTAAAGAGACAACGTGATGCTCATCTGTAATATAACCCAACAGGGTCAAGGATTAGTGGATTGTTCGGTCAGTGTTGCTTTTTAAGTCATTAGAGTAGAATAGCAACAGTCAGCATTTGGAGAAGATCCAGTTCAGCTTGGACTTTGCAGATAATCCTGATTTAAAAACATCCACATTATCAAACCTGAACAGTTCTGTGAAAAAAATCTCCCTTTAAACAGTGACGTCAGCTTAATTTCCCCTGAAACCTCCAAAAACATTAAACAATGAACAGTAATCCCCTGACATATGTTCTTTGTAATATAGATCCTTCAGGTTCAGTTTGGTCTCTTCTGTATTCAGTGCCTTGAATATTAGTAATATATATTATTATAAACAATTGCAATACAATTCTGTTTTTTTATTTTAATCTATACCTATTTTTACCTCACCAAGTGGACTTTCGACTGCCAAAGTGAACTTTTAAGAAATCTACATTTAAAGCCATACTAAATTTAAATGATATTTTTCAAGTAAAAAATGATAAGACTGAGTACAGTGGGTCCTATGACTGGGTGAGAAGGCTCCAGTGAAGCCTGAATGGTTCACCGCTTGGTCAGGGACCCTTTGGAAGGACAGTACTAACAGACATGGAACACTGCCTGTGGACGATTCTCCCGTTGTCATGGGTGCAAGTAATTGCCTGGAAACCACAAGGGAATACACTCTTAAGCAACACTACACCTGTACAAATATGAAAGGTGTCACTGAGACCTGTCAGTGCAGAGCAGACACACACGTATGTTCACATACACACACACACACACATACTCACACAGGCAGGCACACACAGAAGAGACCCCTTACCTCCTTGAAGCGAGGGTCGGTACAGAGCTAAGAGGAGCAGTCCATGCAGGAGGCACACAGCCATCCCGTTAGCCATCTTGCTCCAAAATGCCCTGCTCTTCTCCCAACGGCCCGGTTTTATCCTGCGCAAATCAATTACCACTTACCCGGGTCTGCAAGGCTCAAAAAAAAAAAAAAGAAAACAGAGCAGAAAAAAACTGAACAAAAAAATGACAGAGTGGATGCTGGTCACAACGTAATTAAGAGGCTCTTGGTTCAATGGATCATTACTTTTTTCCTTCCTCAACGTCTGGGGTTCCTGTTTTTATTCTATCACTCCTGCCAACAGAGAAACGACAGCTGCCAAGAGGAGAGAGAGAGGGAAAAAAGGGGAGAGGGAGGGATGGAGAGAGGGATGATGAGTGAGAATGGGATGGAAGGAGAGAGAGAGAGAGAGAGAGAGAGTGGGAGAGGGAGTGAGAAAGGGCACCCACCTCCCAACCAAGTTAAGCTGTACAGTTTGCCAGACATTTACATGGTCTCTGAGAGCTGTGTGAGTTACACGTAAGAAGAGAAATGAGCACTCACAGCCCAGATAAGGCAGTTACCCTCTCATACCACTGCAGGCCTCCAGTTACAGCCAAAAAAGAGAAAAAAAGTGAGTTTGAAACATGCAGCGCAGCACCTTCAGAAACAGCTTCAACTGAGCCCACTGCTCACACCAGCCACATAGCAGAGAGGGGCTAATAGACACACACACAAACAAACAAACAAACAAACAGACACACACATACAGACACACACACAAACAAACAAACAAACACATACAGATACACACACAAACAAACAAACAAACACACACATACAGATACACACACACAAACAAACAAACAAACACACATACAGAAACACACACAAACAAACAAGCACAAACACACATACAGATACACACACAAGCATGCATGCTCATACATACACATTCATATATATACATACTTGCTCACATACACATACACACACACACACACACACACACTCAGATACACACACAAGCATGCATGCTCATACAGACACATTCATATATACATACACAGTCATACACACATTCACTCATATGCATACACACACACACAGACATACAGAGAGAGTAAAAAGCAGGTTAAGTGGAGTTAAACACAACTTTTCAGTGCCACTGCAGCATTCAGTACTCGGCCATTTACATATATAGTATGCGCCTGTTCGGTATGTTTTAATGCTTCTGTTATAAAAAAAAAAAAACATGAAAAACATTAAAGACTGTTTTGCATTTATTTTATGCCTTAAATGGTACACATGGTAAACATGACTGAGAATAGCTTAGTGATGTAACCACTTAAATGTCACTGACAGCTGAATTTGAATTGAGTGGAAACACAGTTAGGTACAGCAACTGATGGGGAGGTGAGCTGTGAAGGGGGTTGTCATGTCACGGTTAGAAATTTCAAATAAACAGTAAGGCTTGCTGCCACATGCAGGGGTGGCGAGGGAGCATAGGCAGTTGGGTTGTTTTTTGTTGAATTTGGGACATCACTGTGTTCCCCACACCCCCCACACCCCCCCAAACCCTTAGCAAAGGCGGATCCCCAGTTGTCGACCAGCTGTGGAAGCAGTGACGTTGTTCTCCTCACCTATAGGACTGGATGTCACAGCATAGAAAATGTTTAACTGTAGTAGCTGTTTCTATAGATTCGCTAAACCTGGTGCAAGTCCCTAGAAAGGGACTGCTGACCCTAACCCTAACCCTAACCCCTACTTCACCTAAATTGCATCAGTAAATATCTGGCTGTATAAAATGGAGAGTGTGTAAAAACACTTTGGCATATGTTACAATTTTTTAACAATTCTGTAACAAGGTTTGTGAATTGTTGTGACTTATTTTTTTAGCGGCGAAATAGTTTTGCATGTGCTGAAAGCTTTAGCAAATCAAGCTCTAAACTGTGAAGTGCTTTTGTTTGGTACTGCATCTTCACAAATGTGTACCACAACGTGTACCTTAGGATGCAGAGTTTGTTTCTGACCTGCTGAGAAGCGATTTCGCAAAAAAACATGCTGTCCTGCAATCAGAGCTTTCTCTGGCAAGATGACAGGTGCCTGTTGCAACCCTCACCAGGGTGAAAGAGAAAAAGCACTTTGTCTCTGTCACTTCGGAAAACTGAGCTTGATCCTCCACTCTCCATGGCCGCATTTCAGCCTCCATCTCAAACCCCTCATTGTACCTGATAATAAGAGCTTTGGGGAGAGGAATGCTAGCTGAGAACTACAGCAAAATGCATTTGAAGTTACACAGGAACATAAAAACATACATATGTTTAATACATAAGATAAGAACACATGATGACAAGAAACCATCCTGCCCAGCTAGGTTTGCCATTTTTCTGAAGCTGAAGAATACCCAGCACTGCATCCACCCTGAATTTGCACTGTCCAACCTTTACATGCACTGCCCAGGCATACACAATAGCAAAGAAACCACACTATCACTGCGAACAGGGTTCGAACCTGTGTGGGGAAATCCCACTGGATTTCAAGTCCAACGCCTTAACCACTCGGCCATCGCAGCCACACAAAGTGCCACACATTGCTTTATTCTGGGTGACACAGCACATGACTGCCTACAATCTACATGCAATTCCCTCAGCAGCAGAAACAAGGAGGGGAGAGTCTTCTGCCAGTCAGTGCGTTTCATGCAGCTGCTCATTTGATTGCAATTGTTTACCTAGAATCCTTTGACAGGCACAACACAAGACTGTGAAACACACTAGACCAACATACCTATCAGTCATTTATCACTGGAGTTGTGCTCCCTTGGTATGTGTCTGCTATGACTTCTTTCATGACCGCTAAAAGTATAATTTCACAAATTTGATCCTGAAGGGCAACTGTGTATGTGCACAAATGGTCCTATCACACTGATTTCAGCTCAGGTAGCTAATTAGCTGCAGATACCAATGCAGATGTATTCATGGTGAATCCAGGATGACTTTGCGAGCTAGGCCATGAAAACACAGCAGAGAAGCCATGAGGGAAAAATAAGGCAATAGATCTTGAGTATGATGGCACTAATTTACTTTTAAAATTGAAACCAATGGGTTACATAGTGTAGTGGCTATCATGTCTGCTTTACATGCAGAAGGTCCTGGCTTCACTTCCACTGTTGGAGGAACCCATTTTTTCTTAAACAAAGCTTGGAAAAAAGTCCTTCAGTTCACTGGAATCATGCTGGTGGTTCCTTTGTTCAAGGAATGGAGACTTTCTGATACCTCATTCCCATTCAGAGTATGCTGGCAATTGTTTTCACCTTAAAACAACAATCACAACCAGTTAAACTGATCAATTAAGTTTAAAGAAAAACAACATAAGCCTGCAGCCTACCAACAGCAGGGTGGGGTACCCCATGTTCACAAACCAGGCTACACTGATGGGCTTTGCCAGGGTGACCCACCCTGGTCCTAGTGAGCTGTAGAGTGTGGCTGGTTCTTTTCACATTATAATCATCAACCTATTCATTACATTACAGGGCCACAATGCAGTTTTTATATTCTGCTGGATCAGCTAGTAGTATTCAAGGAGGTGCATAGACAGCTGTGATGGCGTTGGACTTGAAATCCAATGGGGTTTCCCCGCGCAGGTTCGAACCCTGCTCGCAGCGAGCTGAGCTTACCTCACATGTCTAAATGTCTGGCAGCATTTTCATGGATACAAAATACAAAAGGTTAATTTAAACACCCCTTTCATCTCAGAGTGCTTTACAGTAATTGCAAGAAATAGGCTTACATATGAAAGTATTTGCAGTGAGAGGGTCTGTTGAGGAGGAAGAAAATAAGCTTTCCAAATCCTCTCCAATCCTCCAGATGTTTCCAGATGGTAGTGGGGTTGTAAAGAAGAGTTGAGGGCTGAATCCTGATACTCAGAAAATGTATAACTCCAGTTCTCTCTGTAATGCTGTGATACATCTCTCACCTTCCTCATGCCTGTGAATGCACCGGCATGTGTTCAAACGGTGCCCTGATGCTGGAGATGTACTGCTTTTCTGTTCACACCTTTAAAACAGCAACCAGTTAAGCTGAACCATACAAAGAAAAATAATGAAATCCAGAAGACCTGGCAGCTCAGTCTTTGTTCTGAGGCCAGGCTACACTGACGGGCTATGCCAGGGGTGACCCACCCCTGTCCTGGTGATCTGCAGGCTACAGGGTGTGCCTGGTTCTTCTCACATTAAAATTAAGAACCGCTTCTAACACAATTCACCAGGTGAGGTTAAACATGTAATGAACTGTGCTTATTGGTCACTTACGTGCTGGGTAACATAGCAACAAAGAGCCAGCAATGGAATTGATGCATTGTGTTGAGTATGCAGTAAGTGGGGGGTGGGGGGATCACACTCAAACATCACTAATCGCAGGTGGGAACAAGCTCAGCATAAGCAGCAGCTAAGACAAGGTTTTCTTGTGTGTTATGATCATAATTTCTGCAGCTACAGCTTTCCTGTATAAAGTCCATCGCTGCGAGCAGGGTTTGAACCTGCGCGGGGAAACCCCATTGGATTTCAAGTCCAACGCCTTAACCACTCGGCCATCGCAGCTATGTGACAGGAGAGATTTCAAATGATTGTGAGGTTTTTCACTTGATTTTCTGGCCTCTACAATCACTTGTCATAGGAAATGTTTCTTGCTGTATTTTTGGATGCAGTGATGCACCAATGAACTTTGGTGTAACAATACAAGCAAGATACCCCATAGTACTTCAGGATGAATGTTGCCCCCCCAACAAGATGTAAAACATGATCTGTATTTCCTTTGAGTAAATTTTCATATTTCATATTTTCCAGTGGGTTGATTTTGATTGCATAGCAAATACCCATGGAAATGTATTGCTGTGACCAGGAACAGCAAACCTGTGCAGGGAATCCCCATTGGCTGTCATGTCCAATGTCTTAACCTCTCGGCCATCACAGCTTCACTCTAACACTTCGGCAACGCGGAGGGAAAAAAACTAAGCAATTTGTCTTTACACAATATAGTGTATATTGGCACTGCCCAACTTTCTCAGTTTATAAACATCAAGCCATCAGTAAATCGTATCTTTTGCAGTATCTGGTATCTTAATCTGAACAACATTTGGGTTTAACTGTAGAATACAGTGGGCCAAGTACCACTTCGGTTTTGTGCTGATCAGTTCTTGCTGTCAGGCATTAACAAGGAACACCCCAAGGTCTTTAACTGGCATGTGAACACTGCACAACAAGCCCCAGTTCAGCCATGGCAAGCAATTAAGAGGACACCTTCAAATTGCACAATTCTCTCTCATACTGTTGGTGTTATAGTTTCAGCAACTGAACTTCAAGCTCTCTGACATAAAAATTACTTGCTGCAATTATTATTCAAAGCTACACAGAGTACCCCATCGGATTTGAAGTTCAACACCATAACCACTCGGCCATCACAGCAGCAGTTTGTAGATGATTTTACAATAAGTTTACCAAATGTATTTGGCAAACCTGGTAAACCAGTTTCATGGTGTGCTCTGCAGTTCTATGAAACTCACAATACAGTCAGCAAATTAATATAAATGGCCTCCCAACGCAAAGAGTGAGGTTTTTGCCACCTGGCACTTCGAGGCAGCAAGATCCAGTCCATGGGACCTAGGGGTTTGGCTGGGGGGCATGTAAGAGGACAGCCAAGTTTTTAATCGCCCTGTTACAGTACCACAGCCTGCCCAGTCTGGTCTGGTCTGGGCTGAGGCTGGCAAAGAGGCCTGTCTGTTCTTTCTGAGCGGTGCTTGTTTAAACACGGTGGGGGGGACTGGGGTGGGGGGTTCAGCACCACCTGAAGACCCATAATTGGGCTAAGAAATGCAGCGTTGTTGTAGCGTAGCCGCTCTCTCTCCATGTGATGGAGAGGCATAGCTATGCGCTGAAATCAGGGGGGAACGGCTTCAGATACATGCATTTCTCACACTGATAACCTCCTCCCCCCCAACCACTCACCAAATCATTTTTAATAAATAATATACACAAAATAAAATATGAATGTTCATTTTTTATTCTATGCATAAACAATAGTTATGTGTTTTATAAACTGTGGTAAATTTGTGATGAAAAATATTGCCACTGTAGCCACATGGCAGTTGTATAATGGATGCACAAGCAGTGAAACCTGTGCCATTGCATAAAGCCTAATTTCTCCTACACCATGCAAAAACACACACACACACACACACACACATACATACATACACACACACACACACACACACACACACATATGCGTGCGCGCGCACACACACACGCACACACACACACACACTCCCTGGACCCCATCACCCAACTCCCCTCTGCTCTTTTTGTGTCAGATTCTCAGAAAACCTAAGAGCTTGTCTAAACTCAAGCAATGACATCAGAATCATAATAATAATATCAGAATGTCTGAGGAATTTGGAACGACAAAAAAAGACAAAAAAAGTGAAAAATCCCATATTATTCTCCAGTCTTATCTGTTCTTTTCTCATGGCTTTATTCTGAAGGCAGAGGCCCTCTGCATTCTCCACCACAGACACCTGATAGCGCTGTGACCAGTAGAGGACAGGAACCTCAGGGTGAAAAGGACCAACATGCAGAGGTTTCCCAGCTATCGTATCTCTGTGTGGTGAATGCCATAGGAGATATCCCCAGAGCCCATGCTGTGAACATGAGCTGATCCTAAATCTGGAATGGGAACCTTTTTCTGTGCATCAGGCCCGTCGTCTGCAGAAATTACCGTGTATGGGACACTTAAAAAAATATTATTAACCCCTTATTATGTTTTACCCTTCATTATTAACTCCCAGCTGTTTGATATCTTATGATGACTTTGACCCGAACACCCGAAACTGAGATGGCTTCTCCACATGAATGTGCAAACTGTGCTGCTAGGGGCTTGTGAAGCGTCTGGGACCCGGATACCAGGTCCCACTTCACCATAAGTGACCTGAACCAGGGCGCTGAACCTTTGAAAAAAATTCCCAGCAAACCCCTGGGTGTTCCACACATCACAAGGTTCTCTAAAACATGTCCAGCAGCCTTCACTCGCTCAGGCTTACAGCAGTGACACTGCCCATGGCCTGGCCTCTGGGACTGGCCATGCCAGAGCTGGCAGCAGAAATAACATAAACTCTGTGGGCATCAGCAGGTCCCCCTTTCCATGCCTCTATCACTCCGCACACTCCGCACCCAGATGTGTATCTCTGCCATCTGCTGAAGTCCCACATTACCTCATATTTCCATACAATTTGTCCAATGTCACCCTTTAAGTTAACATGACAGCTCCCTAACATTTCCCAAATGTTTCTGTAACATTTGTCCAACATCTCCCATTAAGTCTACCTAACAGCTCCCTAATGTTTAAGTAACATGTCATCTGAATATTTATCTTATGTCTCTCAATAAGTTTACTTAAAACCTCCTTAACGTTAAAGTAACATCTCCTCAATATTTATCTAACATACATCTAATATCTTTCTGTAAATTTATCTAACACCTCCCTAACATCTAAGTAGCATCTCCTTAATGTCTAACCAATGTTTATCGAACATCTCCCTGCAAGTTTACCTAGCAGCTCCTTAACGTTTAAGCAACGTCTCCATAATGTTTATCTGACGTTTATCTAATGTCTGATTGTAAGTTTACCTAATGTCTGCTGCCTATATAAGGAGCTGTGTGGCAGCAGTGTGAGCGTGAGGGTAACGGGCGGGGGAGGGGAACTGGCACTGGCACGTTCTCACATCTCCTGGGACAGGGTGGCTGGATGGGGTGGCCCAACTACCACCTCAAACCCCTGCCAACAAACCCGCCCCTCTGCACAACCGGACGGGGGAAGGCCTGGAGATCCTGGAAAACGGCTAAACGCCAGATCCACCACCCTAAAAACAGACTCTGAGACCTCGGCCTCACCCCTGTCTTCACACGCAGTTGCTTTCCCATTGTTATGTGCCTTCACTGAGCCACAATGTCATAGAACTTCACAGGGTCAAATAAGTGTGTGTTGGTTATGATGGTTTTACTTTTCCTCTGACTGGGGGGAGATAATGACATTTATTGATACTCTAGGAAATGACAGCCAAAGACCTTGCAGTCGCCATTTAGATTTCTAAATATGACCAACAGAAAGAGTCTAAGGAAACTTACTGCAAAAATCGTACATGCAAATTTAACATAGAAAATTTAAGTTTTTCTATGTTAAACATAAATGTAACATAGAAAAATGACAACTTTTTTGAATGGTCTCCAGAAAAAGGGGAGCTATCTCATCACCTTATAATGGCTTGTTGTGAGAGCAAGGGGAGTCATATTAGTCACTGAAAAACAGGAACTAACTCCGAACTTAGGAGAGCATCATACTACTAAAACACACATTCTGATAAAACTCTAGTCATGTGTTGCCAGTAAATAAATGTCTGTTTTTGCAGTATACAGATCTGTTTTGCCCCTTTTTTCAAAAACGTTCAGCAGGCCTTGCAAATGAGATTCAGACCTTGAACACATACTTCACTCCATCTTGCCACATTCCTCAACACAATGATTCAACAGACGCCATTAACGTTGTCAGGAGGAGAAACAGCATGGTGACGTCTTTGATTGACAGATCCTGATGTCAGGGAAAAGACAGACATTGTGGTTCTAATGAGGTAAGGTCTGTCACAACAAGCACATCCATCCTCTGAGAGAGCTGGTGTCAAAAGAAGAAAGGAGAATAAAGAACTCTTAGTCAAGGCTCGTCTGTCCAACTAGTCAATCTAGTGCCAACAATGTGTCACATGTACATTAACGCACTGGACCTCAACCCAAATTTATAGAGGCTAGCACAAACATGGTAATTCAACAGAACAAGAAATGAATAGAATGAAGAAGATGTTTATGGAAATGATTAAAGTGTATTTTAGCAATAAACCGACACAACGTTGTATTTAAGATTCAAATGGGGGGCCACCAACAGTGCTAGAGTTGTTAAGTTAGGGGGAAATGACGGATCAAAAGACAATCCCACCCCAAGAAAACAGTTTGATGAAATCACCAGAGGCACACTTAAGGAGAGCTATGCTCAATGGTCAATTCTCACAACATCATCATAAGCTGTGTTATTTTTTACAAAGTTGTCAATGGTACCATAGTGGAGTTTTAAATGAGTTATTTATTTATTTGGATATTTAAAAAAACATTTTAAAAACTGCTTATCACGAGTCATACTCTGTGCTGCTTGCTGCGTGTGTCACAGTTAAACGGGTCATTGCCCTCCGCCCTCAGCTCATACCAACCCAAGGGTAAACACTACGAAAGATAACAATGACCTACGCTGATACTCAGGCCCAGTACTGTATGGAAAATATCTCCCATAAAGCAAAACAAGAAAATGAACCTGACAAAATGAGCAAGGTAAGTGATTAAAAACAACAAAAAAAACAGCGTAGGAAAAATTATAAGTATGGACAAATTGTTGAAAACATTGTGTTCATGTAGCACCTTTCAGAGTCTCAAAGTGAAGGGGCAGGGGCTGGTGGGGGTGCGGAGGGGGTTGTAGTCAATTTTCAGAAAAGATAGAAATAAAGACTTCTTAAAACATACATTTGAAGACATGCGCAGCCGTATCAAGTATGCATTCTCGTGATATCTTTAATTCTCATAACATTCATTACCCGCATTTTTAAATGTTATGTCCGATATTTGGGGCCACTCCCACAGATCTGCGGAACACGGGTTCAGTGAGGTAGGTTCTGGCACAGGAGGAGGCTGCCTGGCATGGATTTGGACAGACTTGGGGGGTTAGACCCCAAGCCGAACATTAAGAGAGCGGGGGGAGGGGGTGAGTCAGGAAAAGCCCCCATTTTCTACAGGATAAATCATAGCAGCCGGCCTATCAAACAAAAAACATGATACCCCTCCTGGCGAAAGACATGATACTGCCCCCTCCCCACACAGAAATGACATGTTCTTTGGCCCTGGCCCAAAACTACAGGGAAGGGGAGGTGGAAAGTGGAGTGTCTGCAGGGCTGCTCTACCCTGGTCCTGGAGGGCCACAGTGTCTGCAGGGCTACTCTACCCTGCTCTTAGAGGGCCACAGTGTCTGCAGGGCTACTCTACCCTGGTCCTGGAGGGCCACAGTGTCTGCAGGGCTACTCTACCCTGCTCTTAGAGGGCCACAGTGTCTGCAGGGCTACTCTACCCTGGTCCTGGAGGGCCACAGTGTCTGCAGGGCTACTCTACCCTGGTCCTGGAGGGCCACAGTGTCTGCAGGGCTACTCTACCCTGGTCCTGGAGGGCCACAGTGTCTGCAGGGCTACTCTACCCTGGTCCTGGAGGGCCACAGTGTCTGCAGGGCTACTCTAGGTCCTGGGGCCACAGTGTCTGCAGGGCTACTCTACCCTGGTCCTGGAGGGCCACAGTGTCTGCAGGGCTACTCTACCCTCCTTAGAGGGCCACAGTGTCTGCAGGGCTACTCTACCCTGGTCCTGGAGGGCCACAGTGTCTGCAGGGCTACTCTACCCTGCTCTTAGAGGGCCACAGTGTCTGCTGGAGGTCCTGGAGGGCCACAGTGTCTGCAGGGCTACTCTACCCTGGTCCTGGAGGGCCACAGTGTCTGCAGGGCTACTCTACCCTGGTCCTGGAGGGCCACAGTGTCTGCAGGGCTAGGGCCACAGTGTCTGCAGGGCTACTCTACCCTGGTCCTGGAGGGCCACAGTGTCTGCAGGGCTACTCTACCCTGGTCCTGGAGGGCCACAGTGTCTGCAGGGCTACTCCACCCTGGTCCTGGAGGGCCACAGTGTCTGCAAGGCTACTCTACCCTGGTGATGAAAGGCTGTAGCCCCTGTAGGGCTACTCATTTGTGACCTGGTCCGGGAGAGTTGCAGACTCTGCAGGTTTGCCATCCAGCTTGGAACCACCCAATTCAAACAATCCTCTTAATGAAGCATTTCAAACAATCCCCCTAATGAAGCATTTTAGCTTCACTCCTGCACTCTAAGAATGGTGGCATTTTAACTAGAGCTGGAGATCATTTTGGATTCTTCCCTTTCAGGACCACAGCCCAGCAATCCCAGAGTAGACCAACATGATGTTCATTTAAGACAGAAACCAACACACTTTCTCCATACATGGCAAAGTATTCATTATTCAAAACAAGACAGTTTTATTGCATTTATATGACTGCAGCTAACTGTGTCTGAAGCAGCTACAAAGAGTGTAGAGGGGTTACTGAACAGAACAATGCGCTCCTTTGGAACGCGGAACATGGAACTGGACTAAGAGAAGAAAGAAATACCTCTGAGGGGAAAAATACTTGACATCCAATTCCCTAAATAGATTTGACATTTACAGTACTTTATCTGCTGGAAATAATAATGGGTTTTTAGTAATCACATCATCATTGCGCCTAAGTGATACTGTAATATTTAAAACTGCACTATGTAAGGATTTTCAGCTGCCTGATTAGAGGTGCAGCAGGGTATACAAAAATATGAACAAATAAGGACCCCTGCATGGTTCACTTTGTTACAAGCTGGTCCACAACATCCTTTCATGTCAGGCTTGAGGCCTGGCTTTGATGCCTATAAACTACTGTCTCCATTTTGGTATAATGGTGCCCAGTTTCTGGGATGTTCTTTGCTTATAAGCCATTCTTTCTAACACTGGAGAACCTCATATTCCATGCAGTGACTGCCATGTAATGTAACTACAATGAGCCAGAGCCCACAGTTTTAATGTCCCACCCAAAAGCTGGTGTCTGCTGCAGCACAGTATCCAA
The DNA here is from genome assembly GCA_022829145.1 of Albula goreensis. Classification (NCBI taxonomy): domain Eukaryota; kingdom Metazoa; phylum Chordata; class Actinopteri; order Albuliformes; family Albulidae; genus Albula; species Albula goreensis. The sequence goes on along the minus strand of CM040742.1, from coordinate 11,014,561 downwards.
ATCATTGCGCTAGGACACTGGAGTTTGTTAGGTCCAGTGGCAGTCGGTGAGTTGGAAACAGAGGAATCACAAGCCTCACATTTAAATCTGTTCCAGTGAATCCGTCTACATTAACAGTAATGTTTTATTAACAATAAAGGGATTTGTTTTTCAGTGCATATTCAGATGGTTGCCATCCTTGTTAAACAATCACACTGTGGCTTTCACTGTAGCACACAAGCTGCACAATCAACAGCTCCTCTGTTTCCAACTCAGAGACCACCACTGGTTAGGTCAGTAGGGAAGACTGCCCAATACTGGCCCACCAATGCACAGAACAGAACTGAATTCCCATTCATATACTTTTTTGAGGAACTGTGTTTTGGAACCATAAGTGGGGCAGGTATCACTGTAGACCAATCAGCTGACAGTGCTATTGGATATGTGACAGCCAGTGGCCTAACTGGCCATCAACAGAGAGAGAACCAAACACTCTTATTCAATGCATTACTACCAGCCCATTCATCTCTTTTATTTTTTTAATTCATGGCAGAGATGCGTCTGCCAAATGGCATCGCAATACTGCAGTGGGAACAACAAAAAATAGATTTAAGACAAAAACAAGGACCACGCACATCAAACTACAAGGGAAGAATCTTGCCATAGCTAAGCGGAGTGTACCCTGGAGACGCTCCATCCCGAACAAGCTGAACCTCATTGAGATTATGTTATCAACCCTGGAAACGAAGGGGAGAGCCATGCTCCTAATAAAAACAGAAACTGCATGGCATGGCACTGTTTTTTATTGGCTCGGAATGAAACGGGCTCTTCAGAGCCACACGAGAGAGCCCATTGGTTCCAGTGCCGCGCGGCCTGTTTGAGGTTGCCTGGCGCGTGTCTCTCTTGTTGGTGGCTTTGATCTTTGCTTTATGGAGGGGCAGATATAAACACGCGAGTCTTATCCAGGGCACAAGACGGGACCAGTCATTTTTGGCATCGGTAGAGGCACTTGCTGTAGCCAGCACATATCTTATATGCGCGCATGTGTGTGTGTGTGCCTCATTCTCTAGGTTAGTGGAGGGCACCCATAGCAAGTATAGATGGACATGTTTAAGTGGTTTAACCCCTATATTTCCCAGTGGGACTGAGGCAGTTATTGGGTTGCCAATGTGAACCTCCAGCCATGGCGTGTAATGGAATGAATTTCTGTCTATATTTTCATCTAGTAATTGTAAGATCTGTACTTTGCTCTGGTTAGGAGCATCTGCTAAATGCCAAGATGAGGCAATGTCTTTCGCTCTCTACAACAAGTAGACAGGGACAGAGATGAAAACAACCACAGCACACACCTCCTAGCCTGAGGTCAACCCATTTACAAAAAAGTTTTCAAGAGAGAAGAGGCTTTACCTTGATATACCTTCTAGGCAATTTAGACCTCCACCCCAATCCCTATCACGCAATCTGAAGTCACTGCTGAGGACCATTACAGAAAAGCATTCCGACCCCATTGGCAGTGGGATTACTCTTGTCATCGCTCCTAGGTTCTGCTGCATCTTCCAGCTGGATGCAATTTACAGGGGGGTCTTCATTCATGCTGATGACATCATCTCCAACCAATCAGAGGTAACCTCAACCTCCCTCTCATCCTGCTGATGTCACACCTGACCAATCAGACACCAGCTCTCCCCCATGTCTCATTTGCGATCAGAGAGCAATTAACAAGCACAAGAGCTGTCTCCTAATATATTTATCCCAATGCAATTTGGATGTATCTTTTTCTACATACCAAGTCTTGCCATAGGCAAACAATCATACACATCACCTTCCCTATTGGATAGGGGGGTAGGTCAGGAGAGGTTTATTAAGATTCATAGTCAACCCATAGCTTTTGATTTTTGAACATAACTGATGAGGTTTTCTCAACAGGGTTTGTCAGAGCTGTAGAACACTGTATGAGAAATGTTTACGTTCAGGCATTTAGGTTCTTATTCAGAGTGACTTTTTAACCTCATAACTTCTTTTAAAGATGTTAATACTGTCATACAGCTGAATATCTGATTCTTCCGATCCCGTACCAGGATCAGCAGTACAACAACAGTGCCCTATTTACAGAGAAGGCTTTCTCAGACATTGCACTCTCACTGTTTTAGATCAGGGGTTCCCAGCGCTGGTCCTTGGGTGACCCCTGTCTACACTAGTATTGGTTCCAACCATAATAGTGTTTGCTGATGTATAATGAGCTGTTAATTGCTTTTAATCAGGAATTTATATAAGGGATCCATTTACTGCCACATTACATCAGAAACTAATCAGATATTCACATCACACTGAATACAATCCAAAGCACCTTACACAATTTATATTATTTTTTTATTTTTTAAAAATTTTCCAACCAAACACAGTTGAACCGTTTAGCTTTCTAAAGCAACCACTCTCCTGCTGGCTCTGCAGGAGGCAGTCGTGACACAGTTCCACCAATTTAGGTGAGGACGAGCCGTCACTTCCTTCCACCCTGCAGACACACCACCAGTCATGTGCTGACAAAACTTAGGATGGCAAAGTCATCATATACTCTTTGTGCATCTTCAGGCACCTAGCTAATCAGAGGTAGCTACTAGAAACCAATGAGACTAATGAACTTGATCAATTTAACCACTACCTTTCTGCAGCAAAGCCAGGCCTGCTGTTGCCTTGCTAATGTACACCAACAGCCATAGCTGGTAATGGGATTTTAAGTCAGTCATAACCAGTCTTATCAAATGGGCCAACCAGAGATCCCAAAACTCACACTTGTAACTGTCACATTTGAGTTGTAAGTTTTCCAAAGCAATTTAGGAGAAGCACTTCATTCAAGGGAAACAGCGGTTGTGAGCCCCTCTCCCTAACTATCGTACTACAAAGGTGAAGGCTTCCAAAGCTTCTCTAAGCCAAACCGCAAGGAGCTGGTTAGTACAGCATGGAGGGTTTAGGAACCAAACGACCTAAATGAGTTTGATTTGGCCTGAAACCCAACCAAAATAAAGATTTTCCCTAACCCCAGTGCATCTGTGTGTCAGTGAAAATGACAATGTGCGTACATGTGCATGAGCGTGCGTATTGTGAGTGGGTATGTGTGTTTCTGTGTGTGTGTGGGGGTGCACATGGCAACAGGCTCATAAAGGGGTGTACAGAGAGGAATGCTGCGAGCTGCAATGAGACTGTGGGGGGCTGTGAAGCAAAGTGCTCAAGCTTGTTTGGGGAAGTCCAACTGCAGTTTAGTGCTCACACACACAAACACACACATGGTGCTATACTGACTCAGAGGCTAAGGGCATGTGAATCAGTTCCTGTTCTGTTCAGGCCATAGTTTCGGTATCCTCGGTTGCCTGTACCATGCTGTCCCTTGGGCCCATTCCCCATTGATGGGGGGGACGAGGAGGGGAGTTCAGCCTGGGTTCAGTGGGGCACTGATATGTTTCTTGAGCATTACTGCTTCATTGGTGTTATGACTGGCCTCTGAACCCCCTGACATGGGGGATGCACGGGAAACACGGGAGCACATACAGGCCTCATGACAGACACTGCTCTTCAGACAGAGAGGGAGAGAGACCTGCTCTTTCAGCCTGCGGTAACGCAGCCCATTACTGAGCTAGCTCCCCTCATGTATACTACGTACCAGGCCTGAGTGAGCACAAAACCCTAAGGTCAGAGTAAGCTACCACATAAAATACAATAAGGTAATCTGCAGTTCCATTTATAGAAATATGCCTCACTTTGTCTTGTATTACCATGGAAGACACTATTGTTTCCAGAATAGCAGCGTGGTTTTATTATAAAAAAAAAACCTCTCTTAATGTGTGTGTGTGCATGCGTGTGTGTGTGTGTGTGTGTGCGTGTTTTCAGTACCACTTAACCCCTTCAATACTCATTGTTTTCCACAGGTGAACATGTAAAAAAACACTTCATAAAATATGAAAACCTACCTTGTTATGTGAGTTGTGGCATTAATTACTTAACTGTGACAGATTTTAAAAAAACTAATATGGAAAAAAATATGAATTGACCCAGTTAGGCAAAACATGTTTCACCCGTCTGGAGTTGGAAAGTCAACATCTATTCATTGATGAAAGGTCGGGCTCATTGTTTGGAGGAATTTCCTCTTTTACCTCTTGCTGGTTTATTTATCTAAATGGTTCCAATAAAACTTCTGAGATTACATCATTTGAAAGTCTTGGAAAGCTGATGATAATCAAACAGACTTCCAACACAAAAATAACAGGATACATAAAACCATTAGATACAAATCCACGGGATATGCTTTCAGTATGCATGAAAATATATGAAATGTATTACAAATACAGTCTGCAATAGGTGTTATATTGGCTGTAACTCTATGAATGACATGTATGTTATTTAAAATGAGCATAAATTTTGCAACTGACAAAATGTATTAAAATTACATATTTACATTATTACATGCAATTTCCTTGTATGACTTTTTTGTATGTCATCTTTTACTTTCTGCTGTATCTAAGCGCAGCTGTTTTTGCTATAAATGCTTTGCAATAATTACAACAATTCTTATGAGAGAAAAAAAAATGTTTGTTCTGTTTTGAGATTTCTACTAGTGATGGGAGAAGGATGTTTCATGAATACTAAAATAGGTGGAGCTACAGTCAGCTTTCAATCATTTACTTGTTTCAACCAATCAAAATGTTATGCTCTGTGCAGCAAAGTGCAACAATTGGTTAAAATCTGTGAGTCAGTAACACTACATAGTTCTCTATTACTGCTTCTTGCTTGTTTCATATTTCATTCCACCATTGCACTTCCTTTCTCTTCCTCTCTCCATCCTCCTGAGGCTGATGCAGAGAGTGAATCAGGATCTCCCCTCCCAGTCGCACGTGAACAAGATCGAGTGATATGCAGTCACCGGCACTGCTTTAATAGGACCCTGAGAAAGTGCAGAACTGGCATGCTTGGGTCAGGTCCGGTTTTGAAGTAGCACTCTTAGCCTGTAAATCCAGGCCCCAGAAAGTTTAGAGGCCCCATGGACCTTTCAGGTTGAATCTCCTCTAACTCTGTATTTTTGGAACAAGCATGGGGCAAGCAGCCTGTGACGCTTAATGTTTGAAATGGGGGTTTGTGATTGGCCAAACCTCCAGGTGGGAGACAGTTTTGACGGTGGGGACTTTTCAATGGATTGTGGCACCCAAGTCCTTCAAACCTTGGGAGGAGCCGCATTCCCCACACCCCACTTTGTGTTGACAACAGAATATTCCCTGGCTGGCCCTCACACATGCCTCCCCAAAGTAAGTCATCTGACGGAGGCCTATCAGCCTCCCTGCTTTACTCTGCACCCTTTGGGGGTAGTGGTGGGTGGAGTCTGTTTGATAAAGAGGAGCGCTGGCCGGCTGGAGGACAGTCATCCCTTCTTCAACATGCACACTGGGGTAAAAAATGTTTCCAAAATACTTGCCCGCTTCTTTCTGTTTATCTGCCATTTACTTACTGACTTTTAAAAAAAGATGAGGTTTTTCTAGAGGACACCCGTCTTCCCTCTATTGCGTACTTTCCCTAAAATTATTGAACTTTACAACAGAACCTGTGACGTGTTGGTGAGTTTTTAGTTTCATGAAAGATTGAAGTACCACGAGCGAGCCAACAGTGGCGGGCAATGTTCTCTTGCACTCAGTGAAGTGAGAGTACCGTAAATGAGGTGACGCAGCCTGATATTGTTTGGCTAGGTGGTATAGATGTCTGTCTAGCGTCTTGGATTAGGACGAAAAAGAAAAAAGTACGAGAACGTTCAAAAAGCACGAATGGGTCAACAATGCGGTCGTACCCTTTGGAATTGGAGTCTGATAAGAGCAGATGTTTCACATAAACCAACATTGACGTGAGATCTACAGAATTCATTTCAACGTTCTGAGCGCCTTTTTAAAAAAACGTTCTGACGGTCAGCACGCTTCCTTATTGGGAAACTGCAAGCGTGCTAGGCTATAAAATAACAGAATAATGATTCGTCTTCTTGATACGTAAGTACTGGCTTTTCAGAAATAAAACACACTGTATTGCTCAAACGCTGTGGAACGGAGGCTGGGAGGTGTAAAGTAGAGAGACGTTTGAAAAATTGTAGCCTCTAGCAAAAATTTTGACTCAGCCTTCAAGGAGATTGACCTATCTGATAACTAAATAGCCCTCTGATACGATAAACTAGATTAAATACATAGGATACATTATGCTGTAATGTGCAGATTTAACGCAGATATGTTTACCTTGTATTCATTAATAGAAACACACACACAAAGCATGTATGCATACTCATTCTCACAGAAATATAAAATCCAAAAGGGACACAGTAAGTTGGCTCCTTCACTAATAAAAAAGGATGAAACTGAAAGATCAGTCGGTAAGTTCGTGCTTTTGAGCCAATCTGGTGAGAAGTAATTGAAAGTAGCAGATCTGCACTGTAATACTGTCAATCCTGTGTGCAAAATGGTAATTAAGTGTTTGTTCTGTGTTGTGTGCCTTTTTAATACCAATTATTAGACCTTTGTTTAAATGTAAGTCCTGGTCAACATAAACCACAATGTGTTGTTTTTTATTGTTGCTAACATGTAAAACATATTTTATACACTCTCTGAAGTTGTGTTTCCCGCCTCAATAGGGGTGTCCATTTCCAAGGTCTAAATTGTCTGCCGATTCAACAGAATCCACCAAAGCGTACAGACACAGCACCCCACCAGCATCTGAATGTAAAAACCTGGAGCTACTCTGCTAGCTTTTTGGTTAAGAGTCTCTGCTAAGTGCATATGATATCATTTAAAAATAGTATTGGTATTGGTATGTTCTGAAGGGTGCACTGGAAATGCCTTGGAATCATTCATTTTAATTCCTGAGTTAAAAGCCAGTTCCCCGACCATTACGGTCAACTATCAGCACTGAATGGCCTGCTCTTTTAATAGTCAAGATGCACATGTTTCAAGGGAAGCGGGGAGAGAGAGCAGAAAGACCAGCTTTTTTAAAGTCAGAGGATATGTAAGTGGTACCTCAATGTCTATCACAAAAAAGCTATGGACATCAGAGGTAGCAAAGGGAGTATGATCTCTCATGAAACCAAAAAATGGGGCAGAGCTATCGCAGTCACACACTGCTATGGACCAATCATTGTGTTTGGCTGTACAGAGCACAGGCTTTTGATTTAGTTATGCAAATTGGTGATTGACAGCTCAGTGTAGGTCCCATTGATTGGGCAGGTTCAATACGCATTGTGCTCCATATTGCTAAAGGTGTCCGGTCCGGCAGCCTCATTGTCAGTTCATTAACTTCTTGTCTCACGTTATGTGAGCCTTTTTCTAACCTCTACCTTAGTCTTATTACGTCGCTTTGGATAAAATAAATGCTAAATAATTAAAAATAAATGATAGCCCCCTTAAAAAAAAAACCTTGTAATATGCTTGGTGGTTATTCTATGCTCATTACACTTATTTGACTGTTTTAGACATTTATGGTTTTTACTGCTTTAGTATAAATGATCCTTTTTTGTTGCTGCATTTGAGTTGTAAAAATTAGATGTATTCCTTGTATGGCGCTTTGGATAAAAGCGTCTGCTAAATACATAAATGTAAATGTATAGTATTAGCAAATTCTCACATTCATTTACATGCAGAAGCTATTGTTAGCATAGCGACCTGGGTGTTGCATTGCGCCATGGGTAGTTTCACACACTTGGTGGTGGCAGTGTGTTGTAGCATGGCAGTAAATGAATAGCACAGGATGTAAACTGTGACAGACCCGCCCTTTTCACATGACCCCAACACTTGGGCCTGATCCATCACAGCCTGTGATGGAAACGTTCCCATGGAACCCCAACTCTGCGCTCCCATGCTGTACCCTGAAAAGAGGGGCCATGGCTGTGTCTGTGCTACGTCTCACATGGACATGCTCACACATAGAAACACACACACAAACACATGTACACACACACCTTCTCTCACACACGTCATAAACACATGCATTCCCTTTCTTGCTCTCTCACAAAGAGACATAAATATATGCATAAAATATATATGCACAAAACATACACACTGTCCTGGAAGATCTGCATGTTTCTGCATAGATGGAACATGTCCTCTCTGATTGGCTGCATGATAATATAAATTACCCAGGCTCCTTCAGCAGGACCCTTGAGACCAACAGCTAATCACCATCAGCTCCCTGGCTTGTGTAGAGCAGATTACAGATTACAGCTCAATAGGACCTTCAATAGAATTACATTGGAAATAGGCATTTCTTTAAAATTTTTAAGGCTACGAATGATCACTCATAGCAACTGAGAGCTCAAAATGACAAAGGGGATTTCATAACCATTATGTTACATTACATTATAGGCATTTAGCAGACGCTCTTATCCAGAGCGACTTACAACCCAAAGTGCATTTTTTTTCGGGACAAGGGTGTTAAAGTGCTAGAGGGGGTAAAAGTCTCAAGTGCCAGGAGGGTTAGCATGGACTAAACCCTATGGATGACCTGTTGAAGAAACAAAGCAAAAAACCATTAGTAATATCAACAACAATCCTTAGCTAACAAGATTAGGCCACTACAAGTGAAACTTATGGCTAAGTGGGGGAGCTAGGGAGGGAGGAGAGAGGTGCGTCCTGAAGAGGTGAGTCTTCAGTCTGCACTTGAAGGTGGACAGACTATCTGCTGTTCTGAACTCCGTGGGAAGGTCATTCCACCAGCGGGGAGCCAGAACAGACAGCAGACATGCAGAGGAGGGGGCAATAGGCGAGCTGAAGATGCAGAACAGAGCAAACAGGAAAGCATGTAGGGTCTGATGATCTTTTGAAGATAGGACGAGGCCGTCCCCTTGACAGCAAGCACCAATGTTCAGAATCTGATGCGAGCCGAGACAGGTAGCCAGTGGAGGTCGGTGAGGAGGGGAGTGACGTGGGTGTGTCTGGGAAGTCTGATGGTAGATGCTGGAAGGCCAGCAAGGAGGGAGTTGCAGGAGTCCAGGTGGGAGAGTACCGTTGCTTGAACTAGCAGCTGCATGGAGTATGTGGTGAGAAAGGGACGGATTCTCCTGACGTTGTACAGGAAGAATCTGCACACCCGGCTCATCACTGCGATGTTCTCAAAGAGGGTCAGTTTGTTGTCCAACGCCACTCTGAGATTCTTGCCGCTGGATGACGGTGACAGGATAGTGTCACCCAGGGAGATAAAGTGGTCTAGCAAAGGAAAGAAGAGGAGCTCTGACTTGTCTGGGTTGAGCTTAAGTTGGTGGGTGTCCATCCAGCTCTGAATATCCCATACACAAGCAGCGATCTGAGCGGAGACCTGTGAGTCAGAGAGAGAGAATGAGAGAAACATTTTGGTGTCATCAGCATAACAATGGTAGGACAAGCCATGGGCAGAGATGACAGGTCCAAGAGAACGGGTCTAAAGAGAGAAGAAAAGTGGGCGAAGGACTGAGCCTTGGGGAACTCCTGTAGCGAGAAGACAGGGTGCCGATACTGCACCCCAAATTCCTGGGGGTGCAGTATCGAAGTATGAATATGAATGTGCAGTTTGAGTGAGTTAATGACTTAAAATACTAGTAAGTGAATGCATATGAGTGAGTGAGCAAGTGAATTTTGGGAACGAGTAAAGGAGTGGGTGAATTGATAAATGAATCAGTTAGTAAATGTACTACTGAGTGAATGTGACTGAGAGTCTGAATAAGAAAATGAGCGGTCATACGACTGACACCTCTGAAAAGTTTTCTTGGTGTCACAGGCCCAGTTCCTTGACCATGATACTACACTGCTTTGACGTCACAGTCCTATGGAATATATTGCTCTGTGCTCCTCCGACAGCTCATGTCTCTCTCTGCTGGCTCTTCAGCTGTGGCTTGTTTCTTCAGCTGGACAGTGACGGGCTCCTCGGCTGTGCTAAAGTCAGTAAGTCAGTCTGTCTTAGAGTGTCAGAGGCTCACTTTCTCCCCAGGAAGCATACTTCCTCAACATCATTTGCCAATTACTCTACCGGACATACAGCATTTGCCAAACGACTGAGACTGGGGTCTGACTGTTTTGTTCCCACTCAAGAGTAAGAAATATGACGTAATAACAATACCGGTAGGGGGTTTGAATATAATTTCCTGTCTGGTTCAGTACCCTAGCCTGTGCCCCATTGCATTGTGGGTTTTCTCACAAAAGAGCTGAGACACCATGTCAGTATGTGCAAAGCTTGTATGGATTCTGGTCTCAGAGGGACTAACCTGGTTAAGTAACAGTAAAATAAATACATAAATATATTTCACCTCTGTATCTTTGCTAATAACAATTGTACAGCATAGCTGGTAACAGCCGCGCAAGCTTTACTCTCTTCACATTCCCACACTGCACTGCACCAGCAAAGGAGATGCAAAGCCATTAATTAACATGACATAAGAAAAGGCATTGTTATCTGAGCCTTTTCAAAGGCTCTCCAGAGATGCCATCTCCTATCAGGAACAAAAAACAGTCGAGGCAGACTGTTCAAAGAAGGCCGAAGGCCTGCGTTGGCTCAGACGCTGGCCCCCAGGCTGAACAGGGGGAACAGGCTGCCTCTCATCCATCCTCTGCTGTAGCGGCAGTGTTAGCTTGAATGCTATGTTCATGAGGACGGAGGCATACAACCTGATGGAATACCATCAGATGGCAAATAGGCATATTAGGTATATGGCAAACCATCATGCCTAAAGAATGCCCAACTCCTCTATTCTTATATTTGACCAGACCCCTTTCATAAATATTCATACATTAAAAGCAGATTGTTATTCTGTCAGCTTAAATAATGAACTTTACATTTCACCATGTGGGGATGAAAACTGTATCAGGAAAATGGAGAATCATGCCTATGTAGGAGACAAGTCAGCAGAACAGAGATATCGCTGTCAGCACCTGTGATGCCTGTTCATGTGGTACGTTATTTTCCTGAAGATGGGAGCCTTATGATCCTGAAAATAAAAGCAGAACATGTACCATTTTTTCAAACTGCTTTAATATCATGATTCATTCTCCATGCATTAATTGATAAGTGGACATTTTCCCCTGATGTAAATTGATTATTAGACTTCCACATCACTTTTAACTGTCTTTCACAATCCAATGACAGATGATCATATTCAGGATGAAATGCACCACAAAAAATAGTACTTTGTACTTTGAAATACAAGTCATTTTTAATAAAAAGTAAGTCCAAAAACTATGTCATTGTGAATGTGAGAATGATTCCCAGCTGGATAGCATCAGTCTGCAAGCAAGAGCGGGTGAATCATGCAAAGGTTGCTGTGGCAATGGTGACCGCGGTGCAGGGCGTGTCAATGCTGATGTCATGGCCCCATCGAGCTCAGAATTGAGGATGACCTAATCCTCATCAAAGCCTGCTCTAAGACCCCAGAGCCCCCCTGTGGCCACAGGGGGAGGGGGGTGTGGACCTGTTATGGCAGGGTGACCCCAGGATGTTGACAAACTGAAAGCTTTGCCTGCTTTAGCTCCATTCTTTCACATTCACATCATTCTTTCACAACGTCTTTCCATTTAGACCTGATGCTCATCTCTCTGGGCAGGTAACACACTCCTCCCAATTCTTGTTAAGCCCCTCTTTGCCACCGGATGTTGAGGGCTGTTCAAAATGGCTGGTGTCATTACTTCCTGTTTAACACTTTCTAATTGGTTGTGTGCACAGGTACTGGGAGCCCCACTTCCTGTCCGATCCTTTCAAGTTGGGGTGTGTTTGCAGAGACTGGTGATCCTATGAGGACAAAATTTTGGTAGTGTCACTACCAGACCTCCTGAGTGGTGGTGATTCATGGCTGAATTGAGGAATCCGTCATGCCAAAGAGAAGAGAATATCAACTCTTTATCCTCGCTCACACGTAGGATAGCGTATGACAGGTTATATGTCATGATTATGAGAGTGTCACTTAGAATCTGTGGTATATATTTCAAGTAAATGACACAATTTTTTTAGGCTTTTCAGTGCATTTTTGTTTATTTTACAGAAGAGGAATCAATTTTTCTCATGTGAACAGTGTTCCACCTCAAGGTATGAACCAGAACTCTCCATGGCAAAATCAGAGCCCATCAGTCTGTATCAGACATCCCATAATTCTTCTGTGCAAGTCTACGTCACCATGGGCATGTATCTGCATGGCAACCGTGAGAAAACCTTATCAAAGGAGTGTTAATTATACAGCAGAATAGCCATGCATTTGTCTGAAATGTCCGTCCCCTGACCCATATTGCCTTTTTAAGTCACAGCAGTTTCTCCTTCACTTGCCTCGTCCTCCACTTTCATTTTGCACGGCTGATTGTAATTCTCTCCAGCACTCAGAATGGCTGCCCAGGCATAATCTGTCACAAGGGACACTCAAAACTGTCTGTATCTCTAAATGACATTCTGATTTTTAAGACGAGCTCTCTCTCCACACTGACCGCAGCTCTCAAATGGCACCCGCGGATAACCAATTCTCTGCCCCTCGTCTCAAATCACTTCCTGCCTCTCAGCGCCCACTGACTCATTGCAGCTTTGATCCAAGCGCTCTGTGGGATTTTCACACTGAAGATGCTACACCATATCTCACCTCTTGTGGACGGACTCTGAGATAGAAATGCGTAGCAATGCATTTCAAAGGTGAACATATGTGGCTTTACTCTGAGTAATTCTGTGCATGTATATGTGTATGTGTGTATGTGTATGCATGCAAGTGTGTGTATATGGGTGAGTAAGTGTGTGCGCATGCGTGTGTGTGTGTGTGTGTGTGTGTGCATGTGTGTATGTGAAGGGGTTAGACTCCCTAGCTCTGCTGTTCCTCTTTCTGGGCGTAGGTACCTCAGAGTTACATGTGTGTATGAGAACGCACAGCATTAATCAGGCCCCATGATGTAGCTCCTCAAACATCTCAAACTGGCGCACACAAACTGGGCAGATTGCCCTGTGTTTTGCCAACATATCACTCCCCCATTCACGCACATACTATGGGAGAAAACAGATTGGACAGACTAAAATATATATTGTTCTTACTTTTTTTATTTTTATATTTGTATTCTTAATACTGGGTACTGTAAGTGGATGGTGTTTTCCAAGTAATTAGCATTGATAGAGCTATTAACTGAACTTTGATCCTGAATCATTGCACTAATGTAAAATAAAAATAAAAAGGTGGTCTAAACCCATGCTGTTTTAACCATGATCATTTCAGGTAATCTGATCTCTGTATTATATTTGAAATGATGATTTGAAACATGCAAAGGTTATCATACCACATTCAGTACAATAATGATTCAAACAAATCAGTTGTTGTTTCCCGTCTAAAACAATCCATCACAAAAAAAAGTTTTCAGAAAGTATGAAAAACAGGTTTAATGATAAAGCTGACAGTGTAAAATAGGACTGACAATTCTTTATCATGATACCTATCTGGTCTTTTTTCAGTGTTTATGTATTGTTGTACCTGAAGAAATGTATCATCGGTATTTTATATAAATTATATGTTCATTTATACGGCCAGAAACAATATCAGAATCCTAGATGACGGAGGCGCTGAGGTAATTTCTTGTCTGTCTCTGCAATGCGCTATTGTCAACGGTTCTGTCAGTTCGCCTCGGTCGGCAGACCTGATTGCGCTCAGTCAGAGAGGTTTTATCTACGGCTCTGTCTGGCTCGCCCGCTTGTGTCGCTCCAGACGCCCGTATGAAAAAAAAAAAAAAAAACATTTCCAGCCCTTCAACTCGTAGCTTGTTAAGAAAGCCAGTGACCCTGATTGTGGAGAGAGATGTGAAAACTTATTATCCATTTACCCCAGCAAAGAGAAATTGAGGTTGCTTTATGAAAAGCCCATTAACAAGAAATGCTATAAATATCTGTGGCTCATACAGTGCGTCCAAGGCTATCGTGACGCAACATGTGTTTGATACGCTAAAATATATAACCATTTCTGGAAAATATTTGTAGTTATTTTGGTATGTACCATAACCTGACAAATATGTTGAATCCAGATTTATATTACGACATTGAGTAAAGATGCCTATCTGCAGTAACATAAACAATAGTTCACATTTATACACATTGTAAATGTATACAACTGGATATTTTATGTTAGCTATTTTGGTTAAAGGGTACAACAACAGCGTTTCAGCTGAATCCAACTCACATCTGGAATGTGTAAAATTGTTTTGCAAAAAGATTAAGAGAGCATGGGATTGGTTGAGGTGGTTTATTTGCACCAATCATAAAACATATCACTGAAATTGTACATGTGCTAAAGGCTTTGATAAATATGGCCCTTCGGCTCAGTGATTTGCTTTAAAATCATTGTTTTAATGTGGGTAAGAATCAAGCAAACCTCCTCCTACCTGTGCTGGTCTCTCAAACAACTCAAATCAAAGCCCGGCCCCAAACTCTCATCTAGTCTAGTTGTACCAAGGAGCATTTTGAGTGCGCACAGATATATTTTGAAGAAAACAGTGTTCGGTTTGTCACCTCCACTGACTATATCTGCTATTTTCACACGACATCCAATTGACTGAACACTCATTTATGAGGAAAGCTCTACTATACTGCTACTGCAGTTCTAATGTAGTCTTGCACGTGCATGTGGCTTTCTACAGGAGATCATAGGTAACTGGAGCTCTTAGGTCATTGTCTCTCTCACTCATGGTTGCACAGACTGTGGTAAGAGATTTCTCAGGGTCTTTTCAGGCTGATGGCATTGAACAATCAGGATGGAGGGGGAGTGAGATATACCCACTGAAATTTGGGCAGTGGGTTCAGGGAGGGGGCGCGGAGTTTTCTCTGATGACCCATTCCCCCCACCCGTACTCCCACCACCCACACTTAAGCACTTTAACGCACAATTTAGTCGGTTTGCCGGTTGCTATGGATGGAAACGACCTCATCCCAGCTGTGTGTCCTCAACAATGCTGGAGGTTTCTCCTTAATGGGCCAAGATGTGAACATTTTTTTTTATTTAAAAAAACAGCATTACTCCATTGTTCGCTTGCAGAGTAGCTCCCTCACTCTGTTTACATCTTGTAGTGGAGTTTGTTACTATGGGGTGGGGGTAATAAGAACATGACTGCAGTCTAATCATAACAAGAGGTTAAAATATTAATATGAAATAACGTCAATACGTTATTTATGCCCCCGCACTTATGAATGGATTTCCATCATGATGTCATTGTGTTTATTGGAGCTGCTGACATCAGCACCGTGTAATTGGGGCCTGCTCACTTTACATTAGACAAAACTGGAAAATCTAATAAAATATCCTAAATATGAAAAATGGGTGGGATATTGTGTGTTGCCAGGAGAGACATGTTTTCCATCCTGTGTGATCATTAGATTTGGTGGAATAAGTCATTCTTTGATCTCTTGTCAAACACTAGCAGACATATTGGACAACAAAGTCATTAAACTCCAGATACTACATGGCTTATACAACCAAAGTCCCACCCTTTGGCCTACAAATATGATTGGGAATTTCAGGCTGTGTGAAGAAAATATACATGACATTGAAAAAATTTGGCTTGACAAAAAATAGAACACAAAGAGAAACTGTCACTAGATACTTGCTTGTGTTTTCTGCACTTCATTTAAACAAAAAAGCCAAACCTTTACAACTAACAAAAATGCATGACATTTCACAAACTATAATCATTAATTGTGCAGCTATGGTTGCCAGGATTTTACATCTAAATCAGGCAGGGTTTTGGATGGGTTTCTCTCCTTCTTTGAACAAATTAGCTCCTTTTTTGGTCCAGCTGCAATTGGAAAGACTTGGAGCTTTGCTGGCCCGGATAAGAACGTGTGCCGAGTTTAACAGATAAAACAAGACGGCCGCTGAGTTCTGAGGGTGATGTGTTTTCGAAGCGGACGCAGAGTGACCTCAGAAGTTTTTATCTAATCTGTCATGAGTCATCCATTCCCCCCTGCAGTGACAATTGAAGCATTCTGTAATCAAGACTGCAAACTGCCAAATTCATTTCTTTACATGTCTTTAATAACCAGTTTTTGTCAACCCACATTTTTCAGTGCGGTATTTTTTTTCTATTTATCTCAGGGCTGTCAAACTCTCAAACTCCAGTACTCAAGGGCCACATTGTCTGCATGTTTTTGTGGTTTTTTCACTCAGCAGCCATTTTGAGGGGATCTTGCAGTTCTGGTTTTCTTTGAGCTGGACTGCAGTGTTCAACAGCCCAGCAGCTAACGCTCAACACTGCCTGCAGATAGCAGAGGAAGCAAGTAAAAATGCGGCTAAAATGACTGATCTCCATGCCCACCAATGCCAATCCCAGATAACCAGGCTAAACTACACATCAGCAATAATGATGTCATGGGAGTTTGATAGCATCTCTGTTCACATCTGGGCTAAATAGCAGGGATCAGCTGTAAGGGGGTATTCATTAGCATTCATTCAGTCGCCAAAAAAAAATAAATACGTGCTGCGACGTGACTTAAATGGCTAAGCACTAATGTATTTTGGTAACACTGGACCATACATCCTGCCTGTCAGCTTAGCCCCAGCTCAGCAGGTCCACCTTTTCATTAGTCATTCCCACAAGGAAAACAAGAGAGAAAACCAAAAAAACAAACAAAAACAAAGATTATTCAGTGAGAATAAAGAAATGATACCATCCCTCTGCAGTGTAATGACCCCATACCTTCTCCAGGCCCGACCGAAACTGCAGCGCCCCTACTGTAGAGACTAACAGGGTGCACTTTCCCCTGGAACAACTGATTCTGCAACCACATGATATTCCACATATCACATATCATATGCCACATTGAATATAACATATATCATACCCCCAATGGATAATAGAATACAACATGTACAATGTACAGTATCAATACATAATTCAATTAAAACTTGTTTTGGTAGCATGTTATTGGTACGATGGTTTGTCACATAAAGCATCACATGGTGTATTTTCTGTTTATTTCCTAAGATAACACTGTAAAGACACCCAAACTGAGCCAGTGTGTGAATAACTGGAAAACATTTTAAAAGGTATTGTGTGTGTGTAGGTCTGCAGTGATTATATGTGTGTGTGTGTGTGTGTGTGTGTGTGTGTGTGTGTGTGTGTGTGTGTGTGTGTGTGTGTGTGTGTGTGTGTGTGTGTGTGTGTGTGTGTGTGTGTGTGTGCATCTGCAGGTCTGCAGTGTAGAAAAAAATGAGAGATTAAAAATAATAATAGCACATTTTTTAAAGCACCAATATCTCTTAGCATTGACAGGGTTTTGTCACAATGGTTTGGAGCCCGCATTGGCACGGGCACAGCCAGACTCCAGGAATCCCCTGACCTCATGGCAGAGGATGGCAGCGGTATGTTGGAGGTCAACTAGTGTGTCGCTGCAGGGTGTCCCAGGGGAATGAGGCCAGACATGCTGAAAGGCAACGTGGCCTGGCTAAACACAGACATCAGCCCAACAATTTAATCAAAACATTCATAAACTCATTTATCTTGGGACTGTTGCTGTGTCAAAAGGGCAGAGTAAGGGTCGGATAGTGGTTGAATTACATTTATTTGTAACATATTTATGTATGAATATCATATCTGATATGGGATTTTAGCTTCTTTTGTATGGTTTATGATCATTTGCTGCCTGCAAACTTACATACACTCCCAAAATTGTAATTTTAGTGTGGTACAGGAAAAAGTAAATGAAATGTTTTTTTTTTTTTTTTTTTACAAAACACTTCCTAAATAAATGTATTCATAATCTGCAATCAGACCAAATTTTTCAAAGTGAAATTCAGTCAGTGATTGACTTTAAGGAAGGGGATGGGTCCTCTGGACTTCACATGCATAAAGCAGTGATGTGATCGCCACTGCATGTTGCCTCCCTGCAAAAGATACGATTTACTGTTGGCTTGATTTATATGAACTGGAAAGGTAGGTCAGTGCCTGTAGGTCAGTACTGTAGGTCAGTGCCTGTAGGTCAGTAATGTATCTATTGTTTAGCTTGATTGATGTTTTTTTCCTTTGGGATTTCCAAGCTAGAGCTTTGATGGCCAAGAGGTTGGTGTTGGACTTGAAATCCAATGGGGTTTCCCTCCGCAGGTTTGAACCCTGTTCTCTTATGTAATGTTCACAGCAATTTACATTACATAGGAGAACGTGTTGTTCAGCTGGTGACATTATGAGAGAAGCACACAGTCTGAAGGTGTCATTCTGAAAGCTCATACTCTCTCATACCTGTGGATGATAGAGTGTTACTAATCACCTGCTACCCCTGCTGCTTGTTTCTAACTGACCTTAATAGCATGCTGATGACACTCAGTTCTTAAGTGACCTATTATCACAGTTGATTATGGGGTTAACGCACCTCACTGGATGAATTGACTCTGAATTGGCTGTTGATTTTATTGTGAAAAGAGCCAGTCACACCCTGCCGTTCAGCAGGACCAGAGTGGGCATAGCCTATCAATGCAGCCTGGCTTTAGAACAAGGAGTGAGCTTCTGAGTCTACCAGTTCCCATTGTCTTTCTTTGAATTAAACAGTTCAAATGGTTTCTGCTTTTAAGGTGACAAGAGAAAAGTCGCAGACTACATATGTCTCCAGCATCAGGGTTGGGACCATTACTTCAGGGGTTAACACAATTGGCAATGGGAACCAGTAGACCCAGCAGAGTTCCCAGGTATGATTGAAGGTTGAATGATACATCAAAAAGTCCACATTCTTTGTAGATGTTTAAGGAACCTGGAGCATTACATTGAGGGAACTAAATGTTTCATCCAAAAGCCTTGATTGACCAAAGGCATGATTCCACCAGGGGTTGAACCCAAGACCTTCTGCATGTAACACAGATGTGATAACCAGCACATTATGGAACCATATAATTGATGCTTTTCACATGGCATTAAGTAAATAATGAACAATTACCATACAAGTACATACTGGATGCTGCAGGATGTTTAGTTTGCTTTATCACTCAACAGTTCATTAATCAATAAGCACATCCAAAAATATGGTACTAGACAATTAGCAATGATAGCAAGTCTAAGACCATTTAAATGCCTAATATGTATATGGCTGAGTGGTCAAAGTAACTCAGTGGGGTGTCTAACTGATGTACCCAGTACTTAAGAGACTAATTAGCAGTTGATTATATGGCATGGTGTATTCAAATCGTATCAGAAAGTCTCCATTCCTTGAGAAAAGCAACCACCAGCATTACTCCAGTGACCTGAAGGACTTTTTGTCAAGCTTTGTTCAAGAAGAAGCTGGTTCCACTGGGGGTTGAACCCAGGATCTTCTGCGTGTAAAGCAGACGTGATAACCACTACACTATGGAACCCACTTGCATTAGGTGTAATGATTGCTTGATTTTCATAAAAAGGAAAAGTAAATAAGTAAATAAGTGCCATCATACTCAAGATCTATCACTTTATCTTTCCTTCATGGCTCCTCTGCTGTGTTTTCATGGCCTAGCTCGCAAAGTCATCAAGCTGTCAAATGATTCTAGTCAAACAATAGTAATCAAATGAGCAGCTGCATTAAATGAAAACAAAAAAAGCTGCACTGAAACATTAAATGGCTTTCAGAAAACAGTGAGGTTCTCAAACCCAGAATTAAAACTCATATTCTGAGGGGACAAAACAAGAATGTAGTGGGGGTGGATGGGGTTTCCCTGAGAGATATTATCTCTGTGAGCAGATTTCAAACCTCTATGTCAGTAACTCAGTAATCACACTATCAAGGTTGAAGCATAAGCAAAACGACATGGTTCATAGTCTCATGATCTGAAAACGCGACCCAATAAGCTGTGATGGCCGAGTGGTTAAGGCGTTGGACTTGAAATCCAATGGGGTTTCCCCGCGCAGGTTCGAACCCTGCTCGCAGCGTGCTGTAGCTTTAGCTTTCCATGTGTTTTGATCAGGTAATGATCATGCCAAAACACCCCACTCCTTTGTCAAAAGAGCAGCTGGTTTCGCTCTAGCCATTCACCAATTAGCTCGTTTGCAATCCGTTGGAGTTCAGCTTAGTTGGTGCCTGCAGACTGAAGCTGAGTGCCGTTTCTTCAGCTCAGGCATAGGCAAGCAGTTATGATTCATGTAAGTTCTGGAGGAGGAGGGCATTGATGTCACTAATTGTGATGTAGCTGACATTCTGGATGATGACCGACTTGAAGTACCCCAGTGTCAAGAGCTAGACTGTGCACTGAACACTCCCACTCCTCAAATTGGGTCATTTGTCCAAGACATCATCCCATGTAATGTGAACATTGAATGACCGTCTTTGTCCTACTTTTGTTGACATTGTTTATCTGCAAGTGCTTCAATTGATTTGTGCAATGATTTATTGTCTAAAATTAATTATTAAAACACAATTATGTGGAAGGAAGTTAGTTATCAGGCAATAATATCATCCACAATCATTCCTACAATAACTGCTACCCATTTAAGGAGTCCCTGTCTCTACGTTTATATACTGTAAGATTGGACCACAGCGGCTCTTAAAATACAAGAGTTATGTTAGTAGGTTAGTAGGTACAGTAATGTTTGCTATTTGTTGGTAGGTTAGATGGGTGCTCCATCAAGAGATATGCTGGTATATTACCAGGCAGCTCAGCACATAGTTTGGTCATCTTAAAGGTGGGATCAGGGAAATTGCCAGTCAGTTACTATATTTATAACAGTGAAGAACCAAGATTTTTTTTTAAATGTCCTTTTCTCTTGTATATGCTAATATCAATGCAACATATTCAGCTGTGTTTTTTTTGAGACACAGAGAAGGTGAATGTATGATGCCAGCATGTGTGGTGCCCACTGTGAAGCATGGGGGGGGGGGTGCAGTGTAATGGTGTGGGGGTGTTTTGCTGGTGATGCTGTCAGACATTTATATACAATTGAAGGCACACTGAACCACCATGGCTACCATAGCGTTTTTCAGCCACACGCCATCCCATATGGTCAGTGTCTAGTTGGACCGTTGGATTTGTTTTTCTACAAGATAATGACCCTAAGCACACCTCAAGGTTGTGTTAGAATTATCTTGAAAACAAGAAAGGAAATGGAGAGCTGTGATAGATGACATGGCCCCCACAATTCTAAACTCTATAGAGCTGGTTTGGGATAAGAGTAAGGCAGCTAACTTGCGCCCAGAACTTGTGGGAACTCCTTCGGAACTGTTGGAGAAGCATCTCAGGTGGCTATCATCATTTTTCATTTCATTCAGGTGGCTACCTCTGAAAGGTGGTTGAAAGAATGCCAGGACTGTCTACAACACTGTCATCAAAGCAAAATGCATTAACAAGCAGGTATCTCAAAACTTTTGACTGGTACTGTATGTCGTTTACATATGTATAAGCACATGTGAACATACGAAGATTGTTTTTATATATATATATAAAAAACTTGGACCTCCCCGTCGGGGAATCGAACCCCGGTCTCCCGCGTGACAGGCGGGGATACTTACCACTATACTAACGAGGAGCTGCCTATCTCGGGACGTGACGTATAGGACCGCAAAGCTATTGTCATAAGAACTATATACATGGTAACTTCGATTCGTACGCCAATTTTAACGTACATTTTGGGATTTATAAAACTTCTTAACGCGAGAATATGTGTAGGTCAATGTGCGTACATGGTTTGACAAATGGTACTCATATTTAAGGTATATTTGCTCTGAATAGCACCAAAATAAATATGCACTATGTTTTCTCTTAGTGCTTGTGATTCATTAGGATCACATTATATTATTATTATCCAGAAGATGAGCCTTTACTCAACTGTGGTAAGAAATAATCACTGGTAGATAAAGAGATGGTTCCACTGGGGCTCGAACCCAGGACCTTCTGCGTGTAAAGCAGACGTGATAACCACTACACTATGGAACCCTGACATTCAATGATGTAGGACACGAAATTTCCCGGAAATTATTGAGTGGTCAACTTGTTTGATTTTCTTGTCCCATCTTTGGCCTATGGTCGATGGGTTGGTCGCTGCATATGTACCTCCCAAGGTCAAGGTTGTCATGCCATGTCACTGCTGAAGAGATGTTTGTAGAGGCCAGGATTTTGAACAGCCTGTCCTGCCCAGGCTATAATCTGGTCATCATTGTTGTTCAGGTGCAGGTATCGCTTACTGTTCTTTAAATCAATCATTAAAGTCGCATTGCGTATGAAGGCCATGACGGCAAAAGAAAAAAACTATACGGATTCCCAGACTGAAAAATCAGGAATACGGGCAGCACACAAACAAAACAAACTTAAAGCCTGTAAGGCCTAAGCAGCATGTGTCTTGAGACTCCACACAAAAAATTGTTAATAGCCCTGCCCTCAAGCCATTTATTTTGCTGCCTAAAACCAAATTCTGTCAGAACCAGTAGCCAGGTGGCAGTAGATACAACAAAACGTCTGACGGTTTCGAACAAAGCCATTTTCTATTGAAAGCCATTTTAGAATGGATGATCCAGAGAGTTAATTACTGTATAGAATAGTGCATAAATATGCCTATGATATACATAAATAGCACTTCTAACAGGTCCCAAACATCGCGAAAAATAGTATTAGTGCTAAATCAATTATAAATATTTCATCTGCAAAATATAGGAAGCCTCAAAATGCCAGGTATTTCACAGACACACTAAGGAAATTCACCAAGTTAAGTAGCTACAGGTTAAAGTTTTGCAGTCGCTTTACCAATGACGGCGTTATTGGTGTCCTCGGGTTGCAATGTATATGGTTGTATAGTGCGGACACCTTACGTTTATAGCTACGTCAGGTCCGTCCCGTCGTCAGGTTTGTCCTCGTTAGTATAGTGGTAAGTATCCCCGCCTGTCACGCGGGAGACCGGGGTTCGATTCCCCGACGGGGAGACCACGTTTTACCTACTTCAACAGTTTTCCATTGCGAGCGTAGGCGTGAAATGTTTTTGTACGTACAGGAAGATATGTAAGGGAATTCAAATGACCTGATCACTACAGTGGACATGATTGTTTAACTTTTTCACATGTGAGAAAATTACATATTTAACACTTCAATCCAGATAGTTAACACTCTGAACAGCTTTTGTTTTGACCAGCTGAAGGCATAGTTTACATCAGACTCAAACATAGTTAACTCATTTGTTAGTGTTAGCTTGTGTGACATAAAACACTTTGTGTAGTTGGTATGTTTATCATAACTGAAATATGATTTGGGCAGATAGTAATTTAGATTAATTATCCAAATGGAGGTTGTGAGCGGCTCATGTTTAATCCTAATAACTGATTAAATGAATGCAGCCCAAATATCCTTTAGAGGTGGTTGATGAAGGTAAGTGGGAAAATACTGTTATCTTCACAAAAATCCAAAGAAGGATGAATGTACTACTTGTTTGTTAATTTTTTTATTACTATTTATTTTTTCAAATATTAAAGTTTTTTCTCTGGCATTTGTACATTATGCATTCCAGTTTTTTTGACATAGCATCACACACAGGTACCGCACGCAAAGTGGACTCATGTTCTCTGATCGTCGCAATGGTAACGCCCCCAGCGTTACCAGGGACTCGGCGAGACAGCATTATGCTATAGGCGAGGCTGAAGGAACAGCTGGAATGTAATGGCGGTAACATTAGGAGACAGGTTTAAGCAGCTGTCTGAACTGCAAGGGTGACTGACCTCACACACTGCAACAGTGATAAAAACCGTTAAAGACACATGGGGCACAGATTCTGACGAGACAGGCTGCTGGAGAAAAAGGGATGGTAAACCTTCAGCTGCCCGAGGCAGTGCTGGTTCAGACATGCTGGGCTGAATGTACGGCCAGGTTGTGACCACTTTGGCCACCTTGAGGCAGTGTGGAGGAAACACCCTCCAAAAATGGCTGCAGCCTGCCACCTAGTGGCATGCAGGATAGATGCGGGTGGACATAATTGCAAGCATGAAACGTATAGCAGTACATTGCAGGACTCAGGAAAATCTAACTCTGCAGGGCCTAACAAAGCTGAATGGGACTAAACAGCACTGAACCAGAATGTCAAAAAACAACAAAGCCTGAACATTTGCCTGCAGAGGTGAGACAAGGCACCATGAACAGGAAAATGTGCTGCATCACCATGTTGTCCATGGTTATGAGTTTTCCCCAGTGCAATCACACAGCAAGTGAAATCACACAGCATTAGTACAGTGTCCTTGGCTATCAGATTTTCCTACCCTCAGCATGGCATTTCTGGCTATCACAACCTCTGAATAGCTTTGCAGGTGGATACACTGATCTTTACATTATCTGGATGGGCCCTGCACGTGTCCTGTGCACATCAGCAGTTCACACAGCAAGAGTGAAAGCTGGAGATTCCACTCAGGCACCGGGTCACATCCACAAACTCTCCCCCTCCTTAGAGCAGGAGTGGGGGCATACCATGTACTGCCCTTCCTTAGACTTGGGGGTGAAATGACTGAGCTGGCCAGAGTGAGGGATGGTTCAATTTCAGCAGGCACAGTTGGCAAATTTGGGCTCCCATCCAGGTGGGGCATTGCTGTTGCACTCCTGCAGCTATCCAGACAGATAGTGTGTAAGATGGCAGTTAATGCATGTGGTTTTGGGTAAGGGAATCTGATAGACTTATGAATATTGTAAGAATGGTGATATAATGGGGACATCTGACAGTCTATGCTCTGTACAGCTACATGAAGCATTCACAATTTCACTCTCACATTCAGGGCCTTCGGTTTCAGCAAATTATCTGCACCTTGTGGCATACCGAATTTGAGGAGTGTTGAGCACTGTACCAAGGTTTTCAAAAACATATGCTCACAACTTGCTTGTAAACAGTGAATTATAAACATGTTCTGGCATATTCTGTTATGAATGTAATATTAAGCAGTGTGACACATGTATGAAAATAAAAAATAAAAAGTAAATGCATCCATAGGTCCATTTTTAAATATGATAAAATAAAAGTTATCCATTCAATAAAAATACAACTTAAAGCATTGTAATAAAAATATAGTTTTTTTTTTTCCCATGTTAGAGCAGGCAGATAATTGTGCATAATGTATTATTGTCTGATTTTACAATACAGGTTGATCTTCAACATGCAAATAAAACAATAAAATAGATACAAAAATAACAGTTAATTTAATGTTGCATTGGTTTCTTTGTTGAAAAAGAAAGAAAATAACCCTGACTCTTCTACCATTCAGCCAGTAGTAGGCGCAGTTTAAATTCTGTGGAGGAACTGTGTGATGGACCAGGGCTGGCTTCCTGACATGCTTGTTTGCCTTGCTTTGCTTTGTTGATTTCAGCAATTTGACTTAATTTCCTCCAACTTTCATATTCCCCTTATAACTTTGGCAAAAAAAAAACAAGCCTCCATGTAAACCCTCTCAGTCTTTGACCTGGGCAGCATGGTGCTCTTGTAGCTACAGTATGCATGCAAAGGAACATTCTATGTAAAAAGAGTTACCACGCCCAAGGCGTCTGTACAGCATGAAAGTTTAGGTTAAAGCCGACAAGTTCTCACAGTGTAGACTGTATACAGCATATGTACAAGAGGACTGTGGGGAAAAACTGCGTACAGATGGCAGCTCTGTGGAGCTACTGGGGACATGCAGGGCAGGTCCAGTAGACACTGGCCAAAAATGTCCAATGTATATAGATTTCCCTACCTCCATAGCTATATTGATACACTCCAGAGATATTGGGAGTGTATATGTACTCTGAATGTGCATACCATTAATTTCACACGTCTAAAGTCTGGAATTGGGAATGCTTTTCCATGCATCACGTCCAACATCCAGAAATCACTGTGCTTCCTTATATGTCACAGAGACTTCCAGACATTGGAAATGACCCTGTACAAAATCCAGTGGAAGCCAAGGATAATATCTGTCTGAAAGTTATGCTTGGATTTCATGTTTGTCTGTAATATTTGCATATTGACAAAACGTTCTGAAGAGAAAGTTGACAAGTTTGCTATGCTTCAGAAACGGTCTTTTGCATTATCAAAAACACATCAAGTCAAGACGCTATTGACTATAGACTGTTTTCACCTGGCATGGCAACAGTGTGGTGATGCAGGCAAAGTGGAGGGCATGTTTGGAGTGGAGGCCAGAGTAGCGTAGTGCACAACGGTATCAAACAACCAGCGGGCCCACCTGCCAGACCATGCATCTGTCCGTCTGTCAGTCCAGTCAGTCAGTAGCAGACCTGCGCAAAAAACAAGCATGTTAAATACTTAATAATGCGATATTCCACTGTGGCAGTGATGGCCTTAAGTGTACATACCAAGGGTAGAGCAACCCATTTCCATGTCTGTTCCTCCAGATACCTCCAGAACCAACACAACACGATAATGAATGAAAGTCTATAGGGATTTTGGGTAACACTACCTAGCTCTAATCCAAGGCTGGGACATGTTATCTACTCCCACACAGCCTAATGTTAGAAAAGTGATTTTTAACTTTTGATTCCAAGCAAATTTTGATCAAGTGCATAGGTTCCAGAGATAATGCACAAACACAAATTAAAATGGCACAGGTGGATTTCTCCACTCTTGGTAAATAGTTGAAATGGCTTAATTGCCAAAATGTTTGTGCATACCTGTAATTTAGGGGTGCACACAAGCACTAATCTCAGGTATCCCATCCATTTATAAAGTCCTTGATGAAAACATCTTACTGTGACCCAATAACCCAATGAACCATTGTAGCTGTATGCAGCTTTTTAGAGGACTGAGACAAAGTAATTAGCTGGTGTGCATACAGAGCAGACTGGGCCAGAGTATTTGGTTGGCATGCACACTGGCCTTCCAAGACTAGAGCTGTTCAACCCTTCTTTGCCCGGGTGTGTCAGACATTGGAAACTGAAAACATGCTTGTTCGTAGCAGGGAGCTAGGTGTCTCTGTCCGGCAGTGAGTCTGAGAGCAGGAATGACTGAAGGAATGTTTGCCATGAGACTGAGTAAGTTGAACCGTGTGTGCATAATAAGCATGTGTAAAATAAGCATGTATATGTGTGTATGTGAGTGTCCATAAAGTGCTTGTATTTGTAGGAATAGTGAGTGAGTGTGTGAGTGTGTGTGCATGTGTGTGTGTAGAAAGTGTTCGTAAACTTAGACCTTTTTCATATGTTTTGTTTTTTTTTCCCCGCTTCCGTGTTTTCCCCGTCTCTGTGGCACATGCTTGTGTTTTTGTTTCCCCCATGTGTTTGCTCCACCCTCCGTTTCCCAGTGATTGTTCATTGATTGACTGTTTCACTGTTTGATCTATTTCACCTGTTACCCTGTTCACCTGTTCCTTGTTTAGCCCTCGTCAGTCTTACATTTATACTCCTCGTGTTTCTGTGTCCATTGTGAGTTTGTCTCAGTTGATTATTCTCTGTTACACCATGAGCCTTTCCCAGTGTCTGTTTAAGCCAGCCTGATACGATCCTTGTCTGTATTCTGTCTCTCAAGTTTTGGATTGTTATTTCGTACTTTCGCTATGCTTTTTCTGGTTACGAACTTTGACCTAGATTTCCAAATCGTGATTCTGTGCCTTTGCCGCGCCTTCCTGGTTTGATCCTTGCCTGTACCTGGCACTGTTTTTTGGATTTTAGACTGTGTTATATTTAAACAAAACTCTCATTTTATTATGTCCCTACCTGAGTCCTGACACCACCAGTCTGTGCTATCTGTGGCAGCAGGGTACCCTCCCGTTGTGTGTCAGCAGCTAGCTTTCCATTAGCATGAATTAGTTTGACTTCAAATTGTCAATGTGTAACAGACTCGATGGAAACGTGTACAGTGCATATAAAAATAAAAGATAATAAACTTTATAAAAATGCAAGACCTCAGCATCTGTGTCTCAGTCAGGCAGTTGAGCATGACAAACAGTTAATGTGTGTCCGTCAGTGTGGTCAGAGTCATACCTGTAAGGTCAGTCACTGTGTCAGTCAGTAACTTAGGTCAGTCAGTGAGAGAGAGCGTCAGTGCGCGACGCCCTGCGAGCAGTTGAAGCTGTTGAAGCCAGGCAGGGTGACACGGCCGTGGGTGAAGATGTCACGATCGGGCCCCCTGTTCATCCTCTTCACCAGATTCTTCTCGTAGAGCAGAGGGTGGTAGGCGCCGAGCGTACAGGCCGCGTCATAGAAGCGCTGGTAGTAGTGGCACAGCTCTGTCTTACGTCGCGAGGGCAGGAACTCATACACGTGCACCACCTCGCACAGTGACATCATCAGCACTGTCCCTGCAGCACAAGGGAGACAGAGAGCAAGGGAGAGAGAGAGAGAGAGAGAGAGAGAGAGAGAGAGAGAGAGAGGATGATCAGCTTTTACTTTTGTGTTGACAGAAACACACACACACATGCCCCTCAAACACACACATGCTCAGTACTCACATCACTTGCACACAGAGAGACACGTAAACACAGACACACAGACATACACTTTACATGAAAACACACTCTCCCTCTCACACACACACACACACACACACACACACACACACGTGGCGTACCCAGCAGGCCGGAGGAGGGTGGGTTCCTCTGGATGGCCTCGGCCATGTTGGCCTGGATTCTGTCCCAGAGCTGCCACTCCACGCGGGGGTGCAGGATGTAGAAGGGCTGCTGTGGGTGCAGCCGTCGGTACTTCTGGTACTGCTGGAAGATGGGGTAATCTGTCCTGTTGTACCACTGTAGCGAAACAGAGAAACTTCACAGTACCATGGAGGACACCATAACGCGGTAACGCTGTAGTGGGCATTACCACTGGGAAACTCCTTACACAACAGGTGCAGTCAGACCAAGAGACCAAACCTGCTTAGCTCAAGTAATTCTGCAAAATGATACAAGTAAAGTTGAGATTAGGAATACAGGTGAGATATAAGTAAAGCTGAGATACAGGTACAGGTAATATACAGGCAAAGGTTTGCGTTCGTGGCATGTGACGGTTACCTCTCCCAGGTCAGCGGAGTAGGGGGCGGGGTCCCACGCAACCAGGATCCCTGCACTGTACAGAGAGCTGGACAGGAAGCGGTGGTCATCTGAGGCCATAACCTGCAAAGCATGCCACAAACGCTCGGAAAACGTCCTGCAAATGCCCTGCGAAGACTTAGCCATGGAGCCTCAAATCACATCAACGCCAAGGCACTACTCATCGTGATAAAATTATGATTAAAAAATGTATGTGTGAGTTTGTGCCCATTTCCGTGTGAGAAAGACTGCGCGGTTTAACACCTGTGTGCAAGTATTTGTGCGCAGCTTTTGTGTTTGCATACTGTGTATGCATATGTATACGTCTGTGTCTTGTTTGTGTGTGCACAGCTGTGTGAGTGTGGACACAGGTACCTGGGAATTAATGAGGCGAACAGTGGTCTTGGTTCCTACATCCTTCTCATAACCAACTGTTGGAGCAGAGTTGAACCGCAGCACTGCATCATGGGAGTCTGGGAGCAGAAAGAATTTAGCATAGTGAGCACAGTGCAAATAATACCTATCAAGCAAATTAGGTCAGTGTTGTGTATTTTTATCACGTAGCATTTGGTGTGCAGCAGTGGAGCTGTGAGAGCAGCCAGACTCTGGGGTGGTCACTGTGAAACACAAAGTGGTGACTTCCACTTTTGTGTAATGTGAACCAATCAGCAGTGTTGCATTTAAGAAACTGCCGAATTCATAACCTTGTATCACCTCTGTGCTATAATCCTGGCGAAAGCAGTGCAGTGCAGTACAGAGTGATAGTGTCAGGTTTAAACTGCCTGAACCAGACTTGATCAGAAACGGTAACAAAGCTATAGAATTACAAGAATCGCAGAAAGGTAACAGAAAGGCAATGAAGTTCAGAGGCCTCTCACCGATCTCCTTCCCAAGCCCAGAGTGTTTGAGCGACCCCGCAGACGACACAACGGCACAGCTCTTGAAGGGCCCCAGATCAGAGGTCAGGGGCTGTGGGGGCAGCAGCGAGGCCCAGGGGAGGCCAGAGAAGGGCCTAAGGTCAGGGGTCACTGTGGCAACCTCAACTTTAGACTTCAGTTCACACAGCAGCTCAGGGCCAGACCGTTTAGTGGACCCCCATCCTTCTGCTCCCCACTTGCTCTGGGGTGGTACCCCGTATTTATTCATAGACTGAAAGAAAGAGAGAGGCAGAGCATCTGAGATAATCTGATTGGCTAAACAGTCCCCTGAACTGAGTGAGGTTGAAGTGAGCTTTTTAATACCTTTGTCAAGATGAGGTAGCCTTATATAAAATTAATGCTATTCGATGATAACATTCCAAGGAATACCCAGAAGTGAGTATTCCCCCCACCGAAGCAGATCTCACTCTCTGTCAGCCATCCTCTCTACCTCTCCATCCATCAGACTGTCTTCTGCTATCCATCCCTTTTTCACTCTATCCACCTTCTCTCCCTCTATTGCTTTCTCTCTTTCTGTCACTCTCCTCCGGTCTATTCCTCTCCATCCCTCCCTCCTTCTATCAACCTTCTTGCCTCTTACTATCCATCACTGTCTCTCCCTTTTTCTCCCTAATTATCTTTCTCTCAGTACCCATTGCTCTCTCCCTCTATCCACCTCTCTACCTCTCTGTCATCCCTTCCTCTCTCTCCCTTTAACTATCCTGGTCTCCATCCATCTCCCTCTCCCTCTGCCCATCATTCCCACTCAATTAATAGATCTTAACGGTCCCCAAAGTGCAGTTTGTATGCAGCATTCTGACAGGGAACAATACATTAACAACGCACAACAGTAGACTTACATTAGTGCTTATTTCCACAGCACATGCGTGGACATACAAGGACATGGTAGAGCTCAGTAATTGATAGGATATTTATACAAAGAGTGATTTTCCATGAGCAAAAAAGGCCACAGGGAATCTTACCTGGTAGTTCTGCACCACCTTCCTCAGCCGCTTTCCCAGCATGCTGCTGGACATCTCCTCATCCCAAACCTCCCCCAGGGTCCCATGGGGTCCGAAAAGTTCAGCATCACTGCCTCCCCCTGGCCCTGCCATTCCTACCCTCCTCCGTCCCCCAAAGATCCCCTCAAGCAGGTGCCTGAGTGAACGGGGCATCAACCAGGACAAGTACCCTGTTCCCCCACTACCAGTGAGATCCTTCCTCCTGCTCCGGGGATCGCTTCCGCCCTCTAGGCTGGCGTTGGAGGCTGAGAGCACAGGGATGGGGCGGTGGGGGTCCCCTGGAATGATCCCAGGGTGATCCTGGGGATTCACAAATATGGGCTTGGCCCCACCCCCACCTGCCCGCACCACCTTGATGACGGAATGGGCTCGGGGCTGGGCGCGGGTTCGAGCACGCACCCCGAAGATGGCATCGGTGACGGGGACGCTGTTCTCAGCGCACAGTGCATACAGGAGCCCCATGGCCACACAGAACAGGCCCATGCACAGGACCCCACGCCTGGCCCGCCGTCGCAAGCGCCATAGCAGACTGACGCGGTCCATAGCTGCTCCTGGGATCTGAGGCAGACAGAGAGAGAGAGGAGAACAAGGGAGGGAAGGGACAGTAGAGGAATAGAGCGAAGATGGGAGGGAGGAGGAAGAGAGCAGGAGAGAGTGAAAGAAAGGAGGCAGGGAGGAGGTAGGGAGTGAGAGAGGGAGCAGAGAGATTAAGGAAATAGAGACAGAGGGGGAAACAAGGACAAATGAAGAGAAAAGGGGGGTAGGGGAATAGAGAGAGGGAGAGAGTGAGTAAGTCATGCACATGTAGTGTTGAAATGTCTAGATCTGTATTCTGAAAAAGACAGTAGTCCCCCAGAGCCTGAGCCACACTCCTCAGTCTGATACTCTCTGCCATCTAACTAACACTTGGGTTAATCAAGCTGGATAATCACATCCTTTTCCACCTCACCTAATATGCCATGAGCATTCTGGTGTCAATGAGCTACCAAGCATCATGCGTCGCCCAGGTGCGTGATGGAAACTGGTCTTGGTTTAGGTAAGGTAAACCTTTCATTTTAAAGCGCTTAAAGATAAAATTCTCAAACTGCCATCAGTCATGATTATTTTTTCATTTAAATGCATATTTCAGATGGCAGAGTTTTCCAGAAATGTATGCAAACCAATGGAATTTAAAGCAAAAAGAAATTTAAAAGGGGATTATCCAGTGAAAAGTAGCAAGTGAGGTAAATCCCTGTCTGTGGCTGCCAAAGACCTGAGACAACGCGAGTCACAAGGTAAAACATTCTCCTCAGCAACACACTTCTATAATCAACTGCAGGCAGGGATGATGCAGTGCGTAAGGTTGATAAGCATTTCAGGCATGACCTCAGAGCGGGTCGCTAACACTGGCAGGCATTGTGGGTTTAATCTGACCAATAAGAGCACGATTTAAGGGAGTCCCCTGGGCCCTGTGGAGTGCGGAGGCATGAGGACCACATCCCTCAGCTGAGGAGTGGCATAATAAAACATTTTCAGTTTTATTTCTTTTGGAAACCACTTAGGTTACCAGTTCACAAGAGGCCTCTTATTCCAGTTGGATACTTTACTGAGACAGTTCCAATGAAGTCAAGGGGTCCACAGTGATGCAGAGGTCCACAGTATCATTACTCTGGGTAACTATTACAGATTCCAAGAATCTGCCTAAGATTTAAGTGAAATCCAGAATGTCTATAACCAAGGCAGGGGTTAAAGTGTTACACCAATCAATGACTTGACTTGAGCACTTAAGTGAAGCTGAAATACACCCCAAAACACCCCTTACACACCAACCTTTGTTGAGACTTGAGTTGTGCACCTCTGGATTAAGTGTTCTGCTCAGTGGTTCAAAGGCAGAGTCAAAGAGGGAAGAAGATCTGTTACCTCTTATGTTACGAGCCTGGCTGAACCAATGCAGCACAACAGGGCACAGATAAGTAGGGCAGCACCATCAGCGCTCGGCTCACAGCCACCTGCAGGGCTTTCCCCAGCCACACAAGGATCAAGTTCAATGAGGCCAGGAAGTAGGGTTTCATTTGACAGATAACAGCATTTACCAAATTTCAGATCCTTTGACTATGGAATATGGTGAAAGTCACACATTGTGCAGACAGATGATGAAGTGAATCATGACCAATAACAACATAGTTAGCTGTAACCAAAAATAAAAACTGGCTGTGCCCCAAACGTCGTCTGTATTTTAAGTTTGTATGCACAAAATGAAAAATCACAGCATTTAGCCCATTTATTTCAGAGCTGGAATATTGAAGAGAAATAGCTGAAATGCTGCTGCTTTGGATTGCTAAAGGGAATTCTGCTAAAACTCCTCAAGTTTCATTTTTTTTTTTTTTTTTGGCATCGTCTATCACATGCAAGTATGCACAGAGAAAATGGTTGAATCCATTTACAAATATAACCCCCTCACTGTTGCCACATGACTGACTTTCCTCATGCTGCCTAGATTGGTGCAGTTTTTGTCCTTTCTTGGCTTCCATCAATAACCTCCTGGACCATGGGTTTAGTCTGAAGGCACGTTCACTATATCACTCTGGCACGGAAACACAGTACAGAAACCACAGCTGTTGTGAGCAATTCATTGCAATAGAAACTTGGTTTAGAAGATGTATCAATTTACACAGTTCGGACCTTCGGAATTCACTGCATTACCCAATGTGTCATGCAGACATCTGGATTCCACACTTGTGGAAATGCCTGGCAATGTCCAGAAGTATCCAAGGTTAAAGTATGTGTGAAACTTAAATCTGGTTTTGTTTAAGTTGGGGTACATGTCAACAAAACTGTTAATACCTGCCAGAAACAGTGTGTACTTTCTAGCATATAAATGTGAGTCCAGAAACATAGCAAGCCACCCTTGAGCCTTGCTATTTAATTGGTTCCATTAAAAATGTACTCAGGAAAGAGGATACAGTCTTTGCGAGCTGGTATCTAACTACCGACAGTACACTGACTGATGGCCTTACAGGAAAGTCTGTACAGAATGCCTTATAATGCTGAACTCTGATTGGCGTTAATGATGATTCCTCCAAACTATGTAATACCGTAATAAAGAACACTACATAGTCAAATGAGGAGAGACTGCTAATTATAACATAGTTATCATAATTTCATCATGATATGTATGAGTTACACATCTGAGTAAATTAACTTCCGTTTGATAGTCAGCATATCTGGGTGTGTTGAAATTTTGTGGTTTTAGTGCAAGAATAATCACCACTCTGTTATCCAGGCAGGAAATTGTGTGTGAGCAGGAATAGGGCTTGGGGAGGGGTGCAGATAAAGAGGGTTTTTGTGCAAACAGGAGTGGAGAGTCCTAAGAGAGGAGGTTTGTATGGGAAAAATGTAAATTCTAAAAGGATTCCTTGTCATGGGAAATGTTTAGAAAGTTGCTGGCATTCAAGCAAGATGACAACATGGGTCATCATACATGGGGTTTTGCGCTTAGAGGGTTATGTCGGTCATCTGTGTGCAGCAGTGTGGGGACTGGCTCCTAATTAGTGATTGAGATGAGTTGTAGTGCATTCTCCTTTTGTCCAATCAGGGTGTAGCAACGCCCTTGCTGTTTGGTTTTTATGAGGCAGGAGTTCACACAACCCAGTGATCACTTAATCTAACTGAATTGTCAGATAATCTGTGAAGTTCGGACCCAATATGACACGCAGTTTTGAGTGTTTCAATTTCTTTTTACCACTGTTTCAGTCGACCTTTGCTTCCTCATATCCTCAGTAGCATTTAAATGGTGGACCCAACTGTGACCTGCTCCACCTGAAAGGTTGAGATATAGCCTGCCGTTATCCAGTATCAAACAATAACCCCCCAGTTCTTCCTTTGTGCCTGAATAAAAACAACAGTAGACTGTAAAAATAGGCTGAATAAAAAAAGTGGTAGCCAGTTTAAAGTTGAAGGAATTTTGGCACTGTCAATGGAAACAGACAAGCAAAGGAATTAAACATGAGAGTAAAACAGAACCAAGAACCATATGGACAAATACGCTGAGCCAAGTAACAACATTCTGTATGGAGATGTACCAAGAAATGCCCTCATATATTGACATACTACATGACAGGACCTTAGAGAGATACAATTAAAGCTCAACAATAGGTGATTTGTGTGATAGACAACACCTTATCAGGCTTAAACCCAAAGACATGTAATGCTTATAGTGATTTATCAGGCAGCAAGTCACGGTTTGTGACTTCAGTCAAACCATTATCAAAAAAGGTCTAAGTATCGTGTCCCACACACTTGAGTCTTCCTGAATTATTGAATCCCTGGTGACTCATGTATAATGTATAAAATTGACTGCAAACAGTGGAAAAGATTTCAAAAACACCATTAAAATGACTGAAAACAAATAAGGGCTCAGACAAACAGTAAAATGGGACAAAATTAGCAGATGTACCTCTAAACATGGTTTGAAAATATTAAAATTAACTTTAGGCTAAAAATCATAATTGAAAAGGAAAAATATTTTGATAAAACAACATGAATTCTTGTATCTGTTATTGTAATGTTCACACCCCACACTGCCTAACAAAGAATACCACTGAACACAGAGAAGGAAATATTTGTATGATTTATTTTTATTCAAAAGAGCATTCAGTTCCATTTGAAACAATTCACCATTTCCTAAGCTTGTATGGAAGTATGACATCATAAATTTGTGCACTGAGTAAACACTCGAGGCTATATTTTCACTTGTGCCATTACAAGTAATTGTTGGTGGACCCTCAGCTGTCTCTGCACACTGATCTTGTGTACACCAATTGAATGCTGAGGCTATCCAGCCTTCAAAGTGCATCTCATGTTCCTTTTGGAGGTGCTTCTTCCCTTCAGAGGGGGCTGTATTCTTACTGTGACACAGCCTAAACCTGGACAAGACAAAAGTGATGGTATACCTAAAATCACCATATGCCTGGGAAAAAAATTCCCTCTTCACCCCAGGTACTACATGGGGTTAGTTGGGTCTAATCCTCTCGGCATTGAGATGGATTGATCCAGCTGTAAATGGTCAGTCAACAGTGCTCAGAATCAGCCATTCCACAAGGCAATTTACAACATTCACCCTCCTTAGGACAAACTGGTGGAAATATTTCATGGCAACCTCCAGCTACTGCTATCTTCACCATAGTATGGTCCAGGCTCCCATAATTAAATTGCATTTGCATTTCAGAAATGATACATTCTCATTCTCATAAATTTCCATTACAGTTTGTGCAGAACCAAAGTGGGAGCACCCGCCCTTTCTGATGCACTAATGAAAAAGGCCCCTGGAGCCACAGGCCATTATATATATGACTAATCCATACTTCTGTCAGCATAATGCCACTCTGGGCAACCTGAATTACCCCGAGAGAGAAATACATCATCTGGGACAAATGGCAAAGAACACCAGCCTGGCAACAGGACCAGTTACATCAACAAAAGGTAATGAAACTGAGGCAGACTTTTTTTGGCTGACATTAAGCCCTCCAAAATTGCAAGCACTGTTCATCCATGAAAGAAAACTACATGCTGAGATAGTTTCTTGTAAAGGTAAGAGTCCTAAGAGAAGGGTATTGTGCTAATATTCTGCAGATCCAGTGACCCAGTGTCACCATGGAAACAGGCCACCAAATAAAGGTCTGGTTCCACAGGGATCATGTGATCACTCAATCCAGAGGTGAGAGGAGGCAGATATGGAAGAAAACAGGCTCTCCTGCCCCAGATCTGAAATCTTAACCAACTTTCAACATAGGGGGTCCTACCTCTCCATTTGTTGTATTACGGTGTATTAACATTGTTAAGATGGGTAATTTTTGTGAGCTTAAAGTATAAACCCTCTGGGCTTCCACCTCACCTGTACACACTTTCTGTTCCTCTTAAATGTTACATTTCTATTGAAAAAAATAAGTGTAAGAAACCTGAGCACTCCCAACACAGCAATGTATCTTTACATGCGTGTTACAGACCAAGCGTGTCAACCCCAGTGACGTTCACTGCTCTAACATTTTTAATACAGGTGACTAAATTTGAGCACATTACTGGTAAAGTAAAACTAAAATGCCTCCTTCCATTTTAGGATTTACAGAGGCAAACAGCTCAGTACTCTGTGGATACAGAGGTGAGCAGCTCAGTACTCTGTGGATAGAGGTGAGCAGCTCAGTACTCTGTGGATACAGAAGCAAACAGCTCAGTACTCTGTGGATACAGAGGTGAGCAGCTCAGTGCTCTGTGGATTACAGAGGTGACAGAGGTGAGTAGCAGCTCAGTGCTCTGTGGATTACAGAGGTGAGTAGCTCAGTGCCCTGTGGATTACAGAGGTGAGTAGCTCAGTGCTCTGTGGATTACAGAGGTGAGCAGCTCAGTGCTCTGTGGATTACAGAGGTGAGTAGCTCAGTACTCTGTGGATTACAGAGGTGAGCAGCTCAGTGCCCTGTGGATTACAGAGGTGAGTAGCTCAGTGCTCTGTGGATTACAGAGGTGAGTAGCTCAGTACTCTGTGGATTACAGAGGTGAGTAGCTCAGTGCCCTGTGGATTACAGAGGTGAGCAACTCAGTGCCCTGTGGATTACAGAGGTGAGCAGCTCAGTGCTCTGTGGATTACAGAGGTGAGCAGCTCAGTGCCCTGTGGATTATAGAGGTGAGCAGCTCGGTGCCCCATGGATTACAGGGGCGAGCAGCTCAGTTGCCCTGTTGATTACAGAGGCGAGCAGCTCAGTTGCTCTGTGGATTACAGAGATGAGCAGCTCAGTGCTCTGTGGATTGTTACACTTATATCACTGTCTAAACATATTTATTTTTTGCATCAAACTTTTTGTTCCATGCTTTATAATTTAGCTTGCAAAACGTAACTTTAGATGTAGGCCTGAATCCTCAGTGCCGTTCTCCTGCATGTACATCCTCCCTAATCTCAGCAACCTGCCTTTGCTTCTTTCCTCTGCACAATCCAAAAAGAGAGTTGTGTGGTTACTGCACCCGAGGACAGAACAGTTCGCTTTACTGTGGTGAGAGAGGCCAAAAAGAATGCCATTTCTGGGCTTTTGGTTTGAATAGCATTAGATTGCGCTCTGGCAACATTTCCCTGATATTGTCGGATCCCCTTAAAAACAAACAGATGTGTAGCTAATGTTATGTATACGGCACTGCACTTCTGTGGGGGACTGGTACTAATGTTCCTATGTAGAATTTTAGATAATGTTTTGAATCTTGTTAAAGATGAAACATTTAAACATTACATTATTATTTTTATTTGTATGACCTTGTTTGGTAATGGTTACAACGTCCCATCATCACTGATGAGATGAATTGCAAGAGCCAAACACAGCGGGAATGCCGAAAAGTTCATCAGCTCATCACCAAAGTTAGCAGTTGTACCATCACCAACTTCACAGACAAGATTCATTTGTGATGAAATCAGAGAAGGAATACAAGGGCGCTGAATTTAATTTAGCTGTGGGATGGTAGAAAACGGGCAGAAACAGGACCACACCAAGTATGCCAAGGGAAAATGGATGCCCTTCTTTGAGAGAAAAACGCAAAAGTCTTGTGTGTGAATTTCTTTGAAAAAAGACTTGTTCAAGGTGACTTGCTCTAGCCTAGACTACCTATTTTTACTGCACACTATTTTTGTTTAAGCTATTCTGGTTGGTACCTTGCTCAAGGATACAAGAGAACCATCCCAACTGGGACGGATCCTGAAACCCAACTTCTACCCTGCTTTCTCACTCTGTTCTGAAAAGTACACCACCCTTATAAGAACCCTTAAAAGTATACATACCTTTCTAAAACATCATATTTTTCCACTTCCAGTGGAAGTGGCTGTAGATGTGCCTCCTCCAATCACATGCGGCATTTTTCCTTAGCTGTTTCTAACAATGAAGGTGTGGCACCCATCAGATATCGCCCATGCAGTGAGAAATTCAGAGGCCGCGAATGTTCAGGCTATGAGCCGGCTGGTGCCTGACTGACTAAGAGAGGATGCTAGAGAGCATTGACTCCAATGTCAGCTCATCTCGTATGTTTCCGGCGAGGCTGACCCAACTGTTGCCTCACCAATATGGACCTCTGGCTATAGCCGCTAACGGTAATTGTGCATCTGGACTCCCCAGCCATACGATACTCAGGGATATCAAAACATTCCCCTTTAATCTGGGGCTACCAGCACCAAAACCATTAAAATAGACTGTTTTTATGAAGAGCTGGAACTAGGGATGCATGAAAGGAGAATGTTTGCAGGTTTTGTTTTAGGTTGTATGGCACATATACAACATTAGTTTTAGATATACAGTATATGTAATTAATAGGTATTTGGCTAGCACTTCACTTTTTCATCACGCTAATGAACGAAATCATTTATTTAGGATTTTCTGACAAAGGGAAGTTGCTTGACTCAATTAAAACAAATGTCTGAGGCCGGTCTCTTATGTCTGAGCGGACAGAGGCCCAGCACCCTGCACCGTACACCGAATGATGCAAGTCCAGATGGGCTGAACGATCTGTTCTCATCGTGACACACTTCTCATCATCTTTGTGATACCTGACTATGATGCTTCTGTCAATAAATAGCTCTGATAAAGTAACTACAGTCCTTCAGCACGGCTCATCTTTTCTTAGCAGCTTAGATGTTCCATTTGCACTCTCTCTGTTGCCCACAAGCCCCAAGAGTGTATTTAATTACCATGGTATACACACAGTATGCACTTTAGATGGGTGCTGGTATTTGCTAAAGGTCTTCAAGATGTCTCATCTACAGATCAAGATTGTTTTTCCAAGAAATTAAACATAAGTGGTAAGTTGGTAGGAGTCTTCTGATTGGCAATATGAGTGCCTGAAATGGTAAATCATTTCTACCAATTTGTTTTTCAAAATGTGTCATGACAGTGGATAAAGATGGCTATGGCCAAAAAAAATCTATTAGCAAAAAAAATAATATTTCGTTAAATAGGATTTAAAATAACGGACAGTCATAGCAGTGGCTAAGAAGAGTATTTAACATAAAAATGTATCTGAAGAGTAGAAATGTTTGAGACTATTAGGACAGGCTTCTACGCGTGAAGTACCAGTTTATTTGGTCAGCGTGAGACGTCACAAACGCGTGGCTGAATTGAAGCGCTTCCATTAACAGGAATAAGGGCCCCATTGTAGCAGGAGCATGATAAAAACAAACCAGCTGGAGGACCGGACTGCTACCAGCATCTGCTCATTGGAGTGCGCGTTTGCTGTGACAGCGCGAGAGGAAAATGAGCTCACCTTGTATCCCATTTTCACAGCTTCCCCCCTCTCCTTTTGGTTAGTTGAAAGCCTCTTTTGGATCCGCCATCCCGCTTCTGTGACCGCTTGCTTGAGCTACGCATCAAGGGGACGATGGATGAAAGCTATGTTATTAAAGTGTCTTCACATAGCACGTTTACGTGCATGAACGCACAACGTATCAAGCAATAATTAACATTCAAAGGGGAAAATGTCTTTATTTAAGTGAAAGGGCATGCATGCATGAGATCATCGTCTTACCTGGCAAAGTGTGCATTTGTCGCCGCACTCTCAATTGGGCTTTCTTTAAAACGGATGCCGAGGTCCTGCGCGGTGCAGTGTTTATGTACGTTTGTCTTTGCCCCGCTGCTCCTTCAGCACACCACGAAAGGGGAGCACGAGAGACAGGGCTAATGAAACGCATCTACAGCATCCGTTGGCGAGTGACGAGTGTGGGTAAAGGCGACCGAGCCCCAGGCGCTGCGGCAAAGGTTGTAACGCTCCCTGCATCTGCACCACAACGACTGTGTTTGCACCAGCTGAGCAGGCAAGACGAAGCAGCGAAACACATTACACTGCAGAGGAGAGAGAGAGAGGAAGGGGGGAGAAGAGGGGGTGTTAGTGTGTTATTAATAACCCGCCTCCGAAGCCATCCATTAAAACGCAGCCTACGTAATGTCCGCCCCTCCTTGCAATAGGTGATCGTTGCTATACAATGCAAAATGAGAAAACATCATGTAGTCTCATGTTTTTATCACAGTCAGCACTTGGTATAGGCTACTATAATGCGAAAAGATATGTCTCTCCACTTAAGACATGTCGGTCATCCAAGCAATTAAAAGAGCTAAATCCTGGTACACATTAATTTTATTTCATTCTTCTACTATGTAGAAAATACCTGTAGAAACAAATGGTATAATTTATGCTAAAATAAAATATGCTGATGTGCACCATTTGACTGTTTGCTTCGCAGTTTGGATGAATCCTCCACAGTAAGGTTACATTTACAGTGTCTGAGTTTTTTCCGCTGTATCTTTCTTTGCTCCCATTAAGATCCGCAATGCAGTGGAGTCGCTATGACAACATGCACAGACCGTTAGCAGTTTCAGTGTTGCCTGCGCTTGCGACACGGTGCTGCGCCTCGCATTCTTGCTCCACGCAGCAAGGCGACGCTCTAAGCACAATATATATGAGCATATCTATATGTGAGCGCAAATCCCTTTATTATCTTTTCATTTATTATCTCTCAATAAACCAACATGGGTCGTAATTCGTGTTCATTTACGTACATCATAATTATATAAAACTAACCACGATGATGAGGAAAACGTTTGTGTTTTATATCAAAACTCATTATAAAATCGTCATCTGTCTAACAAGTCATCGAATGAGGGTTTAACTCTTCGCCAAGTCGATAACTAAATTGTCTTCTGTTGCTTGCTCGACTGCCCGTTTGAGTAATGAGAGTTTGCAGAGCACTGAGTGTCAGTGGTGGAAACGGCACGCGCATCCTGCAGTTCCAGATTTTTTAATTCGATAATTCTATCCAGGTCTTGTAGTTATGGGATTGGAAAGCATTGTTTCTAAAACCTTAAGAAATTGTTTTCTGTTTGCTGGGACTGATTTCATCTTTCTTTTCAATTATTTATATTAAACAACACCTCTCTTTTTGTGCTGTCTTTGTGTCTGTCTGTCTATGCATGATAGTCTGCAGAGTGGGGGGAGTTGTTTGGGAATTAATAGTTACATTCCTTTATTA
Source organism: Albula goreensis (assembly GCA_022829145.1). Lineage (NCBI taxonomy): Eukaryota > Metazoa > Chordata > Actinopteri > Albuliformes > Albulidae > Albula > Albula goreensis. The sequence goes on along the minus strand of CM040742.1, from coordinate 10,972,727 downwards.
TTATTATTATTATTATTATTATTATTATTATTAAAGCTTCCCAGAGTTACACCCTTTCCTGAGCAGCAGTGCAACCTGCTGGTCATTCAGCCGGCTGACTATTCAAACATCCGTAACAGTATTTTTTTCATTGTGAATTCTAAATAGGGATTTTTCTCGGTTAGCGGTAGTAAGTAATATTTATTATTCCAAATAGTGGTGACACTTGGAAAAAAGGGAAGACATGAAGAAAACAAATGTTCCCTGACCGGGAATCGAACCCGGGCCGCGGCGGTGAGAGCGCCGAATCCTAACCACTAGACCACCAGGGAAGGATATGCAATAGGAAATAATACCTGTACTTGTAGAATCTAATAGTAAAAAGTATGAGTAAAATGATGTATAGATACAAATATTACAAAGATTTCTAGTAATAAATATGCCTAATTTAAAAAATGTAATTCTCTACAAATTCTGTAAACGTTATATGTAGTGCAGGCATGTTCTTAATCCTATGTCATTGCTTTTCTCGGAAGGACCTCGTGGCGCAACGGTAGCGCGTCTGACTCCAGATCAGAAGGTTGCGTGTTCAAATCACGTCGGGGTCAACGTTTTTCCTTTTCCTTGGCTATATCCTTGAATCGGAAGTGGTGTATACGTAATTACAACAATATTCTTCATTGCAAATTCATATTGCATCGTAACATGGGGACAGTAAGATTTTCTTTGCAAAAATGTTCTGTAATCTTTATCAACTCAATGGAACAATGTAGTTTGCTTCAGAATATGAAGAGTTCTTGCACATTTTAGTTGTACTACAGCATGCAGACCAAAATGATACTGATGTAATACAGCCATAATGCAGAGGACATACAATCAGTTGATCATTATCTTAGAAAAAGTGCGTGTTTTGTCAAAAACATATTTGACAAGTGTCTGGTAAGAAGGAAAAACAGACCACTGTGAGTTCTCATTTTCCTTTACCCACTTTAAAGATTTATGTGAAATGTGAATAACATGTTCCATCATCCCGCAATGTGTGGCCGCATTATCCTTGGTCTGACTTCTGTTACCACTGCTGATGGTGAATGAGGTTTTATTGCACAGAAAATGGGAGGAGCTATGATCAGGTGTCAGTCAGTCACTGATTGGTTGAATATATAAACCTTTTGATGGTGACATAAGTGACATGGAAGTGTTTTTCGCACTGAGTTGAAAAAGCTGCACATCTGCGACCTTAGGCTGGATGACACGCATCGGGGTAGCATCAAGGACATCAATAAAAAATAACAAACTGGTGAAATGTCATGTTCATTGAAGACCTATTTTGTCCCTTACCAAAACACACAATGAATTGTTCAAATCTGTGAATGTTTCACTTATGATTTGTTAAAACAGTGAACTGGGAATGATGATGTGTGTTCTGATCTGTGAAAGAGCAGAACTTGGCATGATTGTGTGAGCTCTCATTGGTTAAACCTTAAGTGGATATGACACATAAAAAGAGAGAAGGCCCAGAGCAATAAAAATGACTCCTGGCTACAGTGTGCCAATGTGTACATTTATTTTTGCTAGAAAAATAGTGACAATTTGTCATGATGGTCAGCATTCTTTTCAGAGGAAGAGAAGATCGAAGGCTCATTTTTTATTTAAAAAAGCAATGAAAACCATGACCCTTACAGCTTCCAAAACTTACTTAGTGGTGGGTCCATTTGCTAAAAGAGGCCCAAAAAATTATCAGATTTTTACAGGGTCCAGTAATTCAAAAATTCCCAGTTTTGGTACTTATGGCATTTTGCGTTAAGTTTATCAGAGGCAAAAATAGATGCAGCATCTTTCAAATAACATTTTTTAAAAGACTTTTGTCGATGTATTCATTCTGCTGCTTCAGAACACAGTGCTGATTTACACTGGGAGAAGAAAACTCCCCCCACTGCCACACAATTACAAGTAAATAGTCTGCAATGGCTTTTGGGCCTTGTTCTGTAAACAGATGCTTTTGTCCTGGCACGGTTTGAAATTAGCGGTCTGTGCTGAGAAATGAGGGGATGGGGGGGCATCCAAGGACATGGGGGTGCTGTCCGTAGTGGCCCGTAAAAGGAGCATCAAAACCCCACCCAAACCACAACCTCCAGCGATGCCTGCATAAAACAGCGATCCCCTCATCCGTCGAGTTTCTATAGTGTCCCAGGAATATCAACAGACCGCCGTTCTTTGAGCAGACACCCTGACGCACATGACCCCGCCAAACCAGGACCGGTGGGAGCGTCCAGCTCTGCAGGCATCCTTCCTTCTCCTCCTCCTCTACTGCCGCCTCCTCCTCTACCTCATGTTAACTGGGATCAAGGCCCTCTGGTGACTTCTGCAGCTGCAGGGAAATGGGGAAGAGATGAGAGGAGAACTTTAAAACAGAAACCTAATCTCTTCCTCTTAGTTGCTATTGTAGAACTCTGTTTATAATTGCTAATGACTATCAATAACAGAACATGACTTCACACCTGTCACTCTCGCACACAGTGCGTCTATTCCCCAACACTCAAACACATTGTCTTCAAAATACATGCAATCCTAATACCCGCCACTAAGTGGCGCTTGTGTGCCCAAAACTGTTCTTCAGAGGCCAAAGCAGGCCAGACTTTAAGGGCTCCGAGCTGTAATGTGCTTTGATTTGCTGCTGCATCTTATTTCTGAATTCAGTCTGCACTTCACCCCGTTACCAGACCACATTAGCCACGCATGCGGAATACACAAGGCTCAGTTGCCAAGGAAACGCTCCGATCTAAAAAGCGAGCATCCACTTAGATCTTCTCAAATCTAAAAACAGGACACGTAACCAATCAAAGGCACAAAAGCATTTTTTGCGGCTGTCAAAAATGCCTTCAACATAAAAAAAGAGATGCTGGTCACCTCATTCCAACAACTCTATCATTGCCTTTCAACTCATAATCCTCCTTCTCCATCTCTCTCTCTCTCTCTCTCAGTATCTGTCTCTCTCTCACTTTAGAACAATCACCCTTTTATGGCACTGCATTCTAAAAGCACTATGCAAAATGAAGTGAATCCATGATCTGTGTATGGAAAATATCTTCTGGGAAGTGTGGATCAGTGTATGTGTGACTCACCTTTAGCTGTCAACATGTTGTCAACTGTGCAGTTACTTACTAAATATAAATGGAAAACTGGAAATAAAAACAATAAAACCAATAAATAATTCAATCAAAATGGTTTACATTGAAAAAGTGTGTTTTTTAAAGGAGACACAATAATGTTTGGAATGTGTTCTTTTCACATTAAAATAGGAATAATGTCTGTTTAGACAATAGTCCATTCTGATTAAACTGAGTCTGTCCTTAAAGAGATTGTGTGTTTTTGAATGAATGTAGGCCTTAACGTGTCTGTTTACCAGCCTGCTGAATGAGTGAGAGATCAGTCCAGGGTGAACTGGTTAAGCAGTTGTCAGAGCCTGTGCTCACACACGTGTACGAGACTGTACGCAGCAGCTCCTGGAGCACTGCGCCGGAGACTGACTCCTCCATGGGGCAAGAGACAAAAACAGGGCCTCGTGCTGCTGTATTTCTCTCCTACACACCTGATTACAGAGGACGGGGTGTGTGTGTGAGAGAGAAAGTGAGAATTGTGCTATTGATCTAAACATGCATGTCTCCATGGTAACAAGCAGCGTTCGGGCAGCCCATCAATGTCGATCGTTCGATCGTGAGTTGTCAAAAATGCCCAAGATCCTCTCTCTTTTGGCAAGTGTCTAAGAGCAAAACCTCAAAGCTACACTTCACAGCTGGTGCTTACGGAAGATAAATAGCCTACATCTAAAACAGCACTTTTTTGAAACACAAAACTGTTTCCCCAGCGGAGTTGATGATTATGTATGTGCAATTACATAAATAAATACATGTCGAAGGTTTAAAAACTGAAGCCCGTCACCAGGTGCATGAGATACACTCAAGTTAAACATTCAGTCCCTGAAATGCCGGTTCATTTCTCAGGTACAGAGACTACAGATAAATTAGAGATACATATGAGGCACACACCCGTGTACATACGATAAATTAGCCTACAGACACTACTAAGTCTTACAATATCTATCCCACCACCTTCTAAGAACACAGGCATTACAGATCCCCCTCATTACTCTACTCTGCTGAAACATGAACAGGTCTGCCTGTCAAAGCTCGCCGCCAAAGAGCATTCACAGAACAGAGCAGCAAGCAGAGCTTAAACAGATTACCACAAGCCTACTGGGGGTCTTCATCTTAAACGAAGTATCAAAGCACAAGAGAGGTAACTGCCAACAAAAATCTAACACAAACACTGGATAAGGTCCTCTACCGCAAACAAGTGAAAACAAAACTACTGTCAATGAACACTAAATCAGCTTTCAGTGCCAAAGAAGAGCTCCTGACAGTGCTAGAAGCAGAGAGAACAATGCCTAATGTTAGGAACTGTGGGCTTATTCTGGTGCAGGATAACGAGTCACCTGTCCACACTGCATCTTCATTCAGACTGAGGTAATCATATTGTGTGGTTCGGATTATGGTTGTTTTGGTTATGATTTTATTATTAGGGAATATTCTGAATGCGTTATTGTTGATGATGCAAACATCAATGATCTGAGCATGCTGTTAGCTCGGTCGGGCACAATTCTTCATAACAATCAGTTGAATGCACTTACGTTCGCTCTGGATTTGTCCGTGAATCTTTCATTTTGGGGTAAATTATGTGCCACAAAGCAGCCATTTGCAAAACAGCATCTGAACTGCTGTATGATTTTTTCCCCCCAGCTCGGCTCGGGTTTCCTGGGGTGAGGGATGGTTAAACACCATGGAAACAGCAGAATCAGTAAATCAGTCTCCCTGAGGGGCTGCTGTGATTGGCTAGTCCGTTAGGGACAGGATAACAAGCCCAGGGGAGACCCGCCCCTCAGACAGATAGGCAAATAGACAGAGGTTTAGTGTGTGGAAGAGAGACAGAGAGAGACTGCAATAGAGACAGAGGGACAAAAAGAAGGAGAAAGAGGAGGAGTGAGGGTGGGAGAAAGGGATGGGGAGAAAAAGACAGAGACAGACAGACAGTGGTAGAGACAGACAGACAGTAACACATGTTTGGAAGAGTACAACATGTACATAATGGTGACCAAACTTACTTCATAATCATAATTATTGAAATGGTCATAATTGCATTTTTTGTTTTGAGTAATTTATTGTATGATGTAAACAGCATGTATTGTGCATGCTTAGGGAATACTGTTTGAGAGACAGCTCATTAGACAGGGGTGAGAGAGACAGACAGACAGAGAGAGGCAAAGATCAGGAAAGAAAAAGAGAGGGAGAGGGACAGAGACAGAGACAGACTGATAGAGACACAGAGAGAGACGAGGGAGGGAGAGAAAAGGAGTTACTGCAGTAGCTGCATTTTAATGGACCCTTGGCTTCCCTCCAGTTTCATCTTTGCCAGCCTGATGTAAAATTGGGGATTTTACAGAACAATAGGTTTTAAAGGTTTCCATGTGTATTCCTCCTCTCTCACTCAGTTCAGGTTGTGCTGGGACAGAGCTGGGGTTCACACATTCTAGCCAGCGCACGGCTGGTGCAAACACTCACATGCATGAGCACACAGTAATACACACCTAATGACACACACTCAGACACAAACACATATGCACTGGCATGAACAGACATAGGCGTGCAGATATGTGTGCACACACACACACACACACAGCACATGTAGCAGCGCTGGCTGCACAAAGCACGTACCCTGCGGGTGTTGTCCAGGACCTGGGGGTCTGGCTTGCCGTAGTTGGGGGGATTGGCAAGGGGGTCGTAGCCGAGACGAGCCAGCATGGGCGCAATCAGGGGCATGTCCTTCAGCACATCCTCCGGGATGTGCCCCACCCACTTGGACAGGGCGTCCACATTCACTGGACGCACCACCTGGTCCGTGGACCTCTCCACTCTGCAGGACGCACCAAGGGGACACAGAGGAGTCACAACACCCATTTAGGCAGGTAGCATACACACCTACCCAGAGTGACTAATATAAAACCGCATTTAATACCTTCAGACAGATGGATGCTTTACCTAGGCCAAGGGCACAGTGGCAGTGTCCCACCTCAACCCTGCACTGGAGACAGAGTTACAGGGAGGTCTGCTGCTGCAATCTTACTGGACTTAGTGGAAACAGCTGAGCCACAAAAGCTACAGCCGCCCAGGGATTTCCTGTAACTATTTGTCATGTGCTTGGTGCAGAGTGTGCTGAATTAAAAATACATCCACTGTCCCGCAGCAGCTGAGGCAGAAGTAATGTGATTAAACTGCCCAGAAAATATGCCTGCGGTGCAGCTGTGATTTCTGTGAGACTCCTGCTAGGTGTGAGCTCCCACTGCATGCCCCGCCAGTAGGGGGCACTGGAGGAAAGACAAAGCAAAGAAATTACACCCAGAAGGGGTGCCACCAGAAAAGAGATGGAGTGAGAGGAGGAGAGGAAGGAGGGAGCAGAAAGAGGGATGGAAGGTGAATTTGAATTTGCCTCACTGATTGGTCACCAGACTGCGGGGCCGTATCCACACACTGGAACAGGGTCTTAGCAGGATGGGCCCCTCAGCAGCAACAAACAAGCATGCTACTGAAACCCCGAGATACCCAGCATGCCAACACAGCCTAACACTCATAAACCGTCAGTCTGAGAGAGGGAGGGAGAGGTAGGGAGGCACAGGGAGGAACAGGCACACACAAGTCTCTGTAACTGGTTGGGCTGGCAGGAGAACATGCAGCTTACTTCCAGCTTGTTAAACTTTATTTCTGAATGCTGCGGTGTAATGAACAAATATGGATCGTTTTATTGCTTGATAAAAAAGGAAAGACATCATGCGAGTGACACATGGTTAGGAGAATGGCATGTAAATCAGGAAATATAAAGAAATGACACACAAACTACACCCCCGAATCAAAGGACATTTAATTCCATGTTTGGTTAACGTTTTGACATGAAGGAACACAGTAAGTGTGCAAGGTTTTAAAATATGTCGCTTTGATGCTTTATTTCTTTTGGACTGCGTGTGTGCATGTGTTCATTTTTTTTAAGATGGTTTACAAGCCTCTGGGTCCAGCAATGGACAGAAAGACCAGCAGGCAACACTGCTCTGACTGCGCAAACACTCCTCTGACTGTGCAAAAACTGCTCTGACTGCGCAAACACTCCTCTGACTGTGCAAAAACTGCTCTGACTGCACAAATGCAGACCTGGGCACTCTACAAAACCCAGCTCCCTAACCATTACACTATACTGTAACCTCTGAGCTTCAAGCCCAGCTCCCTAACCATTATACTATACTGTAACCTCTGAGCTACAAGCCCAGCTCCCTAACCATTACACTATACTGTAACCTCTGAGCTACAAGCCCAGCTCCCTAACCATTATACTATACTGTAACCTCTGAGCTACAAGCCCAGCTCCCTAACCATTACACTACACTGTAACCTCTGAGCTACAAGCACAGCTCCCTAACCATTACACTATACTGTAACCTCTGAGCTACAAGCCCAGCTCCCTAACCATTATACTATACTGTAACCTCTGAGCTACAAGCCCAGCTCCCTAACCATTATACTACACTGTAACCTCTGAGCTGCAAGCCCAGCTCCCTAACCATTATACTACACTGTAACCTCTGAGCTACAAGCCCAGCTCTCTAACCATTACACTACACTGTAACCTCTGAGCTACAAGCCCAGCTCCCTAACCATTACACTACACTGTAACCTCTGAGCTACAATCCCAGCTCCCTAACCATTATACTACACTGTAACCTCTGAGCTACAAGCCCAGCTCCCTAACCATTACACTACACTGTAACCTCTGAGCTACAAGCCCAGCTCCCTAACCATTACACTACACTGTAACCTCTGAGCTACAAGCCCAGCTCCTAACCATTATACTACACTGTAACCTCTGAGCTACAAGCCCAGCTCCCTAACCATTATACTACACTGTAACCTCTGAGCTACAAGCCCAGCTCCTAACCATTATACTACACTGTAACCTCTGAGCTACAAGCCCAGCTCCCTAACCATTACACTACACTGTAACCTCTGAGCTACAAGCCCAGCTCCCTAACCATTATACTACACTGTAACCTCTGAGCTACAAGCCCAGCTCCCTAACCATTATACTACACTGTAACCTCTGAGCTACAAGCCCAGCTCCCTAACCATTATACTACACTGTAACCTCTGAGCTACAAGCCCAGCTCCCTAACCATTATACTACACTGTAACCTCTGAGCTACAAGCCCAGCTCCCTAACCATTATACTACACTGTAACCTCTGAGCTACAAGCCCAGCTCCCTAACCATTATACTACACTGTAACCTCTGAGCTACAAGCCCAGCTCCCTAACCATTACACTATACTGTAACCTCTGAGCTACAAGCCCAGCTCCCTAACCATTATACTACACTTTAACCTCTGAGCTACAAGCCCAGCTCCCTAACCATTATACTACACTGTAACCTCTGAGCTACAAGCCCAGCTCCCTAACCATTATACTACACTGTAACCTCTGAGCTACAAGCCCAGCTCCCTAACCATTACACTACACTGTAACCTCTGAGCTACAAGCCCAGCTCCCTAACCATTATACTACACTGTAACCTCTGAGCTACAAGCCCAGCTCCCTAACCATTATACTACACTGTAACCTCTGAGCTACAAGACCAGCTCCCTAACCATTACACTACACTGTAACCTCTGAGCTACAAGCCCAGCTCCCTAACCATTACACTACACTGTAACGTCTGAGCTACAAGACCAGCTCCCTAACCATCACACTACACTGTAACCTCTGAGCTACAAGCCCAGCTCCCTAACCATTATACTACACTGTAACCTCTGAGCTACAAGCCCAGCTCCCTAACCATTATACTACACTGTAACCTCTGAGCTACAAGACCAGCTCCCTAACCATTACACTACACTGTAACCTCTGAGCTACAAGCCCAGCTCCCTAACCATTACACTACACTGTAACGTCTGAGCTACAAGACCAGCTCCCTAACCATCACACTACACTGTAACCTCTGAGCTACAAGCCCAGCTCCCTAACCATTATACTACACTGTAACCTCTGAGCTACAAGCCCAGCTCCCTAACCATTACACTACACTGTAACCTCTGAGCTACAAGCCCAGCTCCCTAACAATTATACTACACTGCCACCCCACAAGCTGTGACCTTCTGGTTTCTGCAGTTCCCATCATCAGAAGAAGTTTTTGGGGGGACTCACTTGGAGAGGGACACACCCCCGGCCTTGCCGATGAGGTCCTCATGGTGGAGCACAGACGCATCCCAGGGGACCCCCAGGAAGCGGAGCAGGCGGCGCATCCACTGCTCAGGGTGCAGCACCAGCAGCTCGTAGCGCACAGGCAGGCACCGCCCCCCTACCTCCAGGCACTGGTCATACATGGTCTCTATGGCGCGGTTCCACTTGGTCAAGCAGTCACGGTAGCTGCCCAGGTCGAACCCGGCGATGGTCACCTTGCGCGAGATCATGGAGTGTACAGAAGCGCGGCCATCCCGAAGCATCAGGACAAACCTGGAGCGGATGACATGGACAGACCTCATTACAGTGCTTCATTGTGAGCACGACCCGACTCTAATGCTCACATAGGAATAGAGCATGAACAGAGGGGGCCATTTAGCACATTTAGGGTCACTATTTACCTACAATCTACAGAGTGTCCAGCACTGCATCAAGCCTGGACTTGAACACTTCAAGGGAATCAACCTCTACCACTTCACCTGGCAAGCATTTACAAGAGTTACTATCACAACTTTGCGATACCAGGAATTGTCCTTTAATTTCCATCTATGCCCCCTTGTACTGCTGCCTGAACCCAACCTGGGAAATCATTTGCAGTTCACCTTCATGACATCATTTATAAAGTTAAAACCCTTGGTTGCAACCACCTAGTCTCCTGTCGCAAAAAAATAATCAATAAAGTACCTCAAGTCTTTTGTCATAATTTCAATTTCACACCAGGAATCAATGTAGTTATCCATCATGTTTTATTCCAACTTAAACTAAAAATGTATGATTAAATAAATTGATGAACGAACTTGGCGCGAGGGAAGATTTTGGCCAGGTAGGAGAGGGATTTGAGGGCGAAGGGGTCCTTGTTGCAGAGGAAAGGGGCAGGCTCTCCGTGCTTGACGATGACCTCCAAGAGGAAGGCCCTCATGGCAGAGTCCAGCACTTCGTCGGTCACCCCGGCCTCATCCAGCCTCATCTTTTCCCGGCCTGAGCGGCTCCAGGTCTGCTTCATGGCCAGCACGCGGGGGATGACCCGGGTCTCCTCCCCGCACCGCACCTCAGGGTGGGCGTCCAGCATCGCCCTCATCAGCGTCGTGCCACTGCGAGGGAAGCCGCCAATAAAAATTAGGGGTGTGTCCTTGCCATAGGCCACGCCCCCACTGCCAGCGGTGAGGTTGTGTCCCCCAATGGCAGAGTCAGAGCTAACATGGCTGTGGTCAGAGCCGGCATGGCTGCTGCTGCACTCCATAGCATGGCGGCCCAGGTAGAGCACACTGATGGAGCTAAGCACCAGGCAGCCTAGCAGTAGGTTGTGCTTCAGTTTCCCAATCATCCCTGGGCCTGGCCAGATGGGGCTGGGTGGGAGAGGGGGAGGTGGTTTCCTCAAGGTCTATATTCTGGAACAGGGTGCGGCTCTCTCCTGAGCCTCCATCTCCACCGGCTCTGAAAAAACACACATTTTCACATCTTATCATCTCTGTTTCTGATTCTGATTCTTTTATCTGAAACTGGAAGCCAGATGACAGTGGGGACCTCAGTCTGTTAGGAAATTGCAGGAGCTAGTTCAATAGTTACCAAATAACACTTGTAATTTACTTATTTTACCCTTATTTAACCTGGTAAATAAACTCATTTCCCTTTTGCAATAATGGCTCATGGAATGACTTGGATCTATGAATACTGGTGTCAATAATGCAATAACAGTATGATTTTTATCATGGGATAACATGAGGAAATGAAAATCAAAGTCATAAAAGTCAAACTTTTAAAGCAAAACCATTAACATACAATTAGAAAAGACTTTTCATACTTATGTGGCTAAAAACACGTAAAGCACTTGAGAGCTCAAAACAACAAAGGGGAGGGGGGTCATACCCAATTCTGAAGGATTGTTTGAGAACTCAATGTATGTTTAAGAAAAAAAATTCACTTTTTATGGATAAACCTGTAATCTTGTGCATTCTGTTACTATGTTATATATCAGCCGTTAACAATACAATTGCAGATGCATGCAGTCATTCAATTTTGTGGACTTTATGACTTCTGCCTTACTATGGCACGCTTCACTGTGTATACTACAGACAGGACGCTCAATCCTGAGGCAGCCTGACCCTGAGGCTGAGGGTTCACGGGGCGCTCTCATGGCTCCCAGATGGTGGGCTCTGAAAATACAGCCCCTGGCTGTTATAAAAGTGAATCAGAGAGGGCCAGGACTGCCCTCACTACCCCCAAAACAGTGAATTTAGAAACACACCGCTATTTCATTCATGTCACAGGCACCAATCACACATCTTCACACAGCTGATCCTTATGAATCCATTTCTTTCATATCACTCTTGAGAGAAAATTGAGGTAAATGAGAAACGTGCAGACTGGGAAAAACCAGACCTTCAGGACATCTGGAGTTTAAACCTGTAACATCTGGAAAAGAGATTTATCTCTGAGACAAGATCGTCACACACACACACACACACACACACACACACACACACACACACACACACACACACACACACACACACACACACACACACACACACACACACTCTCTCTCTCTCTATCGACAACTTCTGTGAGAACATCTGCTTTTCTACTCTTTCTGTTATTTTGTTCACCTTTGCCCAAGATCCTTGTACCATGTTATCCCTACTCTATTTCAATGCAGGGAGAACAGGCTGGACTTCCCCATGAACTGCAGCCTTTAGCCTGTAATTTTCCCTGAGAGCACTGGCCCACACCACCAGGCTACGTACACGCTCCACACGTCTTCATTGTGCTGCAATTTTCTGTCTCCTGACGACCAGAGTCAAGCACTGGCAGTCTGAGCCTTGCCACAAGCCAGTTTCTGAAGTCTGGGCTTGGATACAATGGTGTGGGAGGAAACTAGCAGGTTGGAGCCGTTGTGAATAGCTCTAAAATGACTTGAGCCAACAGGGTCTGGCCTCCATTTTGGGCACAATTTCAAAGGGATAGAAACATCAGATAGTGCACCCCAATGGTGTTTTGATGGTCCTGTTTGTTTTGTTTCTTGGACCACAGCACAACTCTCAGGGTAAAGTGTTAGAGAGCGTGGATAGTAAGACCCCCAAGAGAGCTGGAGAAAAATACAATTTGGAGATATAAACTCTAGCCAAACCTGTCTCCTGATTTTATCCAAACAAATTCTCATAATTGGAAGCTCAGAGAAATGACACTGGACTTTTATTTACTCAGTAAGTTTTTGAACAGGATAGAAACATCACATATATACAAGAAGATACTTCACAGCACATGAGAAATTGTTTGACGAGGAAGTCAAAAATTTAATTTCACAGTCCAATTACTCATACTTTCTCTGACATACATTTTTGAACATGGACCGTTGTACAACACCATTCTCAAGCAACATGATGTGATAAAGAGATAAAAAAAGCATCAAAATTAGTCAAATGGGCCTTTGAAAGTCTAGCTGTCATTGTCGAGGCTTGAACAGGCCCTAACAACAGCTGACCTAATGGCAGTGCTCAATTATACATGACTGAATTAACAGCTAGAGTGTCTACCTTTGTCCTGTCAACCAATCAGAAGATCAGGAGTCTCTGACATCACATGAGCAGTGCCACATTGGGTGGAAACTCCTCCAGAGAAAAGAAGCAGTTTCATAGCCCTTCCTGTCCGTGTTACTCCATGACAGAGATAACCCCACGCTCACCATCACAGCCCCCGAGCTGCTGGGACGTTTCAGATAAGAGTCAGCGGAAGCACAAAAGGACTCAGAGATAAAAGGTCTTGTACTTCATAAGAAACTGAGAACACGGCTTGGCACACAGCTTTCTGGTCTGGCCTTAACAGAAGGAAAAAAATAGGGAAAATTCCTGTTTCCATTTTATCTTCAGCTAAACAAACAATAGGTCCTTACCCTCCTTTGTTTCAGCCAAACAAACAATGGCTCCTTACCCTCCTTAGTTTTGACGGTGAAATGTGAAAATGTGGTTCAGTTTAACCTTTTGCGATGGGCCATGCTGGCGACATGGCTGCTCGTGATGAAGCTGCATGCCTCCATCACAATGACAGGGTAGACTCTAAATGCACCTTTACAGCGCATCTGTAAACAAATCAACAAATCCTGAACCATGACCTTTCACTGTGGTTAGGATACATTTATAACCTTGCGCTCAGGGATTCAGGTGGATTGTGGATTAAAAGCACACATCTGTAGTGAATCCTGCATCTGGAAGCTCGGGCCATTACCGGCTATAGCTGGAGGTGGAGAAAATGGGGTAAAGGAGTTAAAATCGTTACATCTCCTTACTCTATTGCCCTCCCCTGGCTGTTAAGGGATTTGCAGATATATGAGCCAAATGATTTGATGGCATGTTCTTCCAGTGGCATTGGCAGTATGTGATTTTTACTGCATCTACTGTGTGAAGAAACAGCTGAAAGATTTTTTTTTTTTTTTTTTTTTTAAAAGGGTAAAGGCTGGTTACCATGTGAATCTGTGGGAAACAGCCTCAGAGTGGAGCTGATAACAGCTAACATTGGGTGTGTCTTCATTTTGCACCTTTCACAACACTTTTACGATGCTGGGCATTAATGAAATGAATCACAATCAACTGTGATGCTAGCAATGATAGCACATCGGCTTACTGCCTAAACCATCACGGCAGCATTTTTGAAAGCTGCTCTGGAAAAGAACATCTGCAAAATGTCAAAATTGGATTTACAAAAATTGATTTCATGTGACTATTTACTGTTCAGACCTCAGGGTAAAGTAAGGATACAAATCAGATATGGGAAACAAAACCAAATGTGACTCTAAATGCAGTGCTATAGCCACGCAGAGCAGCCTAACTGACGCACTAGATTATCCATATGAGATCTCTGAAAATTGAACGCTTCTTTCTCTATTCTATGAGAGATGAAAGGACAACAAGACACCAAATGCTTCACATCCCCCATAAGAGTGAGAGTTCTATTTATTTTACTGGCACAGAAGGTGTTTTGTAGTACTAAGAGTCTTCTGTCACTGTCATCATTCAGTGACTGTTTGTCTCAACTCCAGTGTTCCTCTGGGATCGTGACAAACTGCTCCAAGGCAGGGTTGCCTTTATGAGCCTGATCGCCTCGTCAGCAGGAATGCTGGAGGTGACAGAGCAGCCCAAGAACAAAGCCAGCATATACTGACAGATACTGACCGATACTGACACACCTGAGCTCATACTGACCCATCTGACTGAAATCAGACTGAAGAGATTTGAAAACTCATGTAGGGAAAAATACTTTGAAAATGGTACAAAATACTCCAATGAGGCAATGTGCTCCAGCATTCCCTCGAGATTACAGACTATTTACTTTTTAGGCCGTGTCTCTATCCTTACCCATAGAGAGAACCATATGAACCTTTCAGCCAGCTATAATATCCCATCACTTGTGTAGAAAACAACACAGGTGAAGAGGTAACATAGGAAGTCTCCATAGGAAACACGGTGAAGCTATAGATAGTTTTCACCTGTGGTTATTTAACACACTGAAGGTCAGAAAGCATACAACAGCACAACAATAGAAAACACAGAGAGGAAATGGTAATCTGCATGAGTCTGGTGATAGCTACTGGGACCTTATGCTGCGATAACTGAAGGACTGTTACCTGAACTACATAAGCAGACCCTACCCAGGTGGAGCACAGCAAATGGACTCTCAGTCACAGTCCACTACGGACAGGCAGGGCTCGAGTGAGCGATGTATGAGATGTAGGCCTCAGCCTGCACTGGAACACTTAAGTGAGTGAGTCAAAAAGCCTCTCTTTCCTGATTTAACAACAATTTGCCATGTTTGTGTCTGATATCTGGAAGTTTCTTACATTTAGCAGATATTCAGACTCAATAGTAGCTTACATTAATCGGTTAATTAAAATCAATAGTTGGTGTGAACTCAACAGCTACCCATCCTCAACAACTACATACATTGAGCAGATAGCTATTCTCCATAGTTGCTTGTAATCAGTAGCTGCCATGAGGTCTATACTGTGGGCAAACACAAGGCTTCTCATGGCAAAGCAGAATTGGTCAGACTGATATTCCCACTGGGGCAGAGAAGCTCACCCTGGGGCCAATGACACAAACCAACAAACCATTACACTCCACTCACAGCCCTATGCCTGTTCAAACCTGCCCTTCCAACAGCTTTCCAAAGTCTCTGCTTCTCTGCTCATAAATCACACACCACCTTTGGAAGAAGACCACAGGGAAAGAGGAAACTCTTAAGTTCTGAATATCTGAGTCTGGACTGCAGTCTGAACATTTAATAGCAAGGCTGCCAAATGCTAAAAGTTGAGACGTAAAATTGAGCCTCTTGGGCAGACTAAATCCCTATGGCCTAGTTACTGTTCAAGCAACTGCCCATGCATAAGCATGCAGGGGAGATGATTTGTTTGAAGTTAGTACTAGTGAAGGCGGGAAAACCTCTCAGCTGTGCTCACACTTAAGGGATGATGGCCAGCCTGAGTCCTGATGTGTATCAGCTTTGTCAGTTGGGAGAGAACATGATGTGAAACTCCCACAGAATGCAGAAAGACAAGACCCTAAACCAGACTTGGCTTCACCATTCGTGCCACAGGTTTTCATACAAGAATTGCTGTTGCCCCATCCGCTTGAGGCGTGACTACTAGCGCGAGATGCCCAGCTCGCATGTTGTGTTTCTGTACACTCAATTGTCAATGGCGCGCACAAATTCCTCGCTCTTTTCACAAACACTGCAACACTGATTTTTTAATATTCCCATATAAGTTTCCTCTAGTACAGACAGGCCAGGTTTGTGTACGCACAATTGACATGTGAGACAGAAGATTGGCTTTTGGCAGCGGCTCAAAACAAACACGAACCTCAAAGCTAGTTCAAGGTTCAAGATGCATCTTCAGTCTATACTGCTGTGATTGCATCATAAGAATCACATACGAAAAAGGCCAAATAGAGCATGCTGCTGATAAAAAAAAATAAGAAACATAAGTGATTCAGGCAATGCACGTGGACATTTTTCTATTGATAGTGGGAGGGCGATTCATTCTGCAAGGGTCTGTTGTGACAAATCATCTCGACCAGTGCTGACGTTGCTTACGCTAAAAATATGAATAGCAAATAGAAGAAGCTGAGCACAGTACACGTGTTTACACATTCATATGTCATATTTGCACACACACTGCTGTGCGACAGCCTATCACTTGTTAAGTAGGCTGGACGTATTTACATTTTTAGAAAGATGACTGACGATAGCAACATGAAATGCACCACCCATTAACTTAACCGGATGCATTCATATTTTTTTTTACCACTTTTGATTATTTCACGATGTTGAAAAGAAACCATCAATTTCAAACTATTCTAGCATTATAACGATTTTGAGCCAGTACGTTTGCTGCCTACTTTATTTTCCCCAAGCCTGGAACTATGAGTATAGCGAGTTGATATCCTGGATTTACACGTAGTTAATAAACTATAATAATAATAGTACTTAATAAGCTATAATAATAAAGTTATATCTAGCTAGTTATGTTCACCAATTTAATTGAACATCAGATCACCTGACACGCAGTAATAGCAACATTTTAGCAACGTTTATCGCCTTCTTTCTGAATGTAAACTATTACAACCGTTACTTTCCATTAATGATACATGGTAACAGGCGACAGCATCAAGTTCCATATCCGATCGCGAACGTCGACAAAGCAAGCTGAATTGACACAATTTGACAATATCTATCCTGTATGGTAAAGTAGAATTTCATTGTTAAACATAACTGGTTAACTTTGCTGGCGACGTCTTGAATTTCTCGATACAACAATTTTCCAACAAATGTGAATCACCCTGCTATAATGTCGTTCGTATGAAGGAAGTGGTGGCAGAGAAATACTCACGTTAGCTAGCTAGCTAGCTGAGTTAGCTTACTAGCTAACTACCTTCAAACGCACCAAATTAAGATGATCCGTGCTTGCAGGACGATGATGAACGGTTCAGAAGTCGGCGATGTAGACTGGAATCTGGCTCAATGACTTGACTTCAGTGTTGTATGTACAGACAGCCCTGTTATATTTTAAAAAGATTTGAACACGCAGCTCCCCTACAACTCCACTCGCTTCATAGCAACCAGTACTGCCTGCCTGTACTCAAACTCGATGTTAAAGAAAAACAGGCTCTTACTGGTGGAAAAGAGTGGAAAAAATAGCAGAAAATGAGTCTGCCTTGTTACAGCCAATCGGCTGTTGCCTGCAACGGTAGCGTCATGTGGGACACACTTCTGCGCAGACTCTACAACTGTAAAATCGTAAGAGACTAATTTCTTTCACAGAAAGTTGCATAGCCGACCTACTATTGATGGATATCAACTAATCTGTGCAGAATTAATTGCCAACTAACACCACTACTGCTGCATACAACGTATATTAGTTGTCGACTGGCTTCAATTAAAATGATTCATTAAGCGTCTAAGCAGTTGACTTGCAAATTATATGTAAATAACATTGATTAATCTATATAGATTAAGGGACACTTTCATCGTGGTGCATGGATGCTCAGCGCCAGTCATGAATGTGGCTTTGTTTTCACCTTAAAATCATCAATGAAATTCCTCTGTTGGTTCTTTGCAGAAGAGTGTCACCTTCCTAACAGGTGGTGAAACCCAGTGGAACATTACTGAAGCTCACACTGCAAGTCAACATGGCAAATATGCAGGTTTAAATAATCACTTATTCATTACAATGACATCCAACCCTCAGTAGATTTAACACAGAGCTGTATATGAGCTCAAAGTGCCCTCAGTGGTCCTGAAGTAGAGCAGTATATGAGCTCAAAGTGTACTTGGTGGTCCTGAAGTAGAGCAGTATATGAGCTCAAAGCGTTCTTGGTGGTCCTGAAGTAGAGCAGTATATGAGCTCAAAGCGCTCTTGGTGGTCCTGAAGTAGAGCTGTATATGAGCTCAAAGTGCACTTAGTGGACCTGAAGTAGAGCCGTACATGGGTTCAGCAGACTGCTGTAGAGTTTAAAATCTTTTGTAGGACACAAAAAGTCATTTACTTTGATTCAGAGAATGAAAAAAATCAGATATTAAGGTATGGTTTGCCTCAAAATCTGGGCCAGATCCCATCCTTTTGGCAGGCATCATGAAAAACATGCTGAATCATACGTTCTTTAGCATAAGTCACCAAGCTGGTGCTTGTTTCCCCTTGTGTGTCAATGTTTGGTCGGTTTCTTCACACACACCTTTAATTTTGCCCACAGAGAAAAATGGTGTCATTTCCTTGCATCTTGCAAGCATACAGAAAAAGGAAGCTGTGACACAGCCTGCAGAAATTTATTTCCTCTGCTGCCGACTGCCAACCACCCCCTGGAAAATGCAGGGAGCCTCTGGATGGCTCTCAGGGTAAGACGCCTGCCTGGGAGCCCTGAGGTCCTGAGGTCCTGAGGTCAGAGGTCCCAGCCTTGCCATTGCCGGCTATGGAGGTCCGGCCTAGTTCTCTGGTCTCATCGCTACAGTGCCCTCTCTGGTCATGCTGGGTGCCGGTGGCAGCACTAACCAATAAGCATACGCTGGCTACGTCTTCCTCCAATATCAGAGGCAGTGTGTAATCAGTGGTGTAGCTGCTGTGTGTACAAGAAGCGAGATTGATGTCACATGAATCGGAGGAGTCACATGCTTGGTCTCTCGTAACAAAGCCAACAGAGCAGGTGCTGTGTTGGGATCAACAAGTTCAGTTGAAGTTTGGGTTTGGAAAGCTAGGGAAAAAAATCAGGGTTTTAAAAAAAAAATACATAAAAAATTAAATAATCATAATCCAAGTGCAGAAAATTCACTAGTCAGGAACCTCCCCCACATCTTGCTTCCTCATCTGGCTTCCTGTAATGCCACTCCAAAACAGCCACATACCACACACATAAATAACTTCCCTGAAGTGTAGGAGCCTCCAGACTGGAGCAGATTAAAGCTCATTAGCGGAGTAAACAAAGCCGTGTGTACCACCTCCACACTGACCCCAAGTAGTGTGAGCAAAGACACCATTATGACTGACCCCCTTACAACCGCCCTGCTGGTTACACATACACATCATATGAAACTGAAAGTATCTGAGAGGGGTGTCAGCCAACAAGACTATGACAAAGACATGACTGAAGTCGGCCAGACCAACAGAGCTCCAAGAGGTGAGGCGGTGGAACAGAAAGCATAGAATCTGCAGGATGTTTCCTTCCCCATGGATTCAGACTTTTGTAGAAACAGCGGTCTATACTACTGACACAATGACTAACTCTGAACTATGAGAGGATAATAACCCCTCATCACATTTACGTTAAACCACAGATTCTGCAGACACACTCAGGGCCTGCTCTCCTTTCAATATTTAGTACCAGCTGTGGGACGTTGTACCATATTACATAAACAGAACATCATTGGCCACTGTATTGTAGTCAGGCACATACACTGAAAGGCCCTCTTCACTCATGTTGCAGACATTTGCTGGGCTGACCATGGGGGTCATTAAAAACTCACACCCTGAGCAGGCCAGTGGATGATGGACTCCCTCTCTCATGTATGGTTCCTCCTTCCTGTCAGTTTCACAAAGGGACCTTTTCCTTTTTATGGGCACCTCAGGCCTAAATAAGTATTTCATTTTCAGGCAGTGTCTCCACCAGGGCTCATTTTGACCCACAGTGCAGCTGGGTTTAGTCTTCAGCTTAAAAAAATCAGCAAACAGTTCAGAGGCAGGGACCAAGGTGAGGACGGTTAACTGCATAATCCACTTTAGTTAAATAACTAAGTGCTGAGAAACAGCAGCAGCCGTCATGCTCTGCAGGCCATCGGGACCAGGGCTGAGTGCCCCCGATCCAGGCAAACTCTGAGGAGTTTGTCTGGACCAGATGAGGGCATCCCATAATTAAACCAATATTGCTCTGTAACTAGGGTTCACAAGGCTGCAATTCCCAGATGCCATCCTATCAGATGGTGCGAGACCATCTACAGTACATCAGTCATTCAGCAGATGCTCCTATCCAGAGTGACCTACACTGTGTGAGAACATAAGTGCATTTACCTGATTAATATGAGCAGTAGTGCTACACTTGGCAAGAAACATTCCAACAACAAGGAGTACATGTACAATGTCACCTAGGCAAGCTAAATATGCTAATCTGAGCTAAAATTCAAGTCCTGAGTGCAAAAAATGCATTCATAACAAGCTGTAAATACTAAAATCCCTACCATAAGCATGAGGAAGTGGTGCAGTGCAATGGCAGAGGCAGAAGTGCCTGAGACCAAGTTCATATTCCGGATGTGATTGCAAGAAATGTAAACAAATGTCAGAAATCCGCTTCAGGCAGTGAATCTCTGTATTCACTCAGTATGGATATGAACACGTGTGCTCTGGCAAAAACTGTGAAAAAGATGGAAGCTGAACAAACATGCAATGCACAGTCTGCAGAACTCTTCTGGCAGTGTGGAAAATCGCATGACAACGTTCAGCTGGGATTGTTTTACTTTTAGTTTATTTTTTCCAAGGCGTTATTTCTGACTTGCACTTTCTGGGCTCCAGCAAAGAAAAGCTCAGGGACTCTCAGCAGCTCTGCCAGAAGAGAGGAATGTTCTCATTCTCTCTGTGTGTCTGTGGTTTCACACAGAGGGGCGAAATTCTGCTTAATCCACCTGCACCTTCACAACTGCCCAGCTACATGTACGCACGCACTCATGCACACACACACACCTGTCACCTGCCACATCTCAGAGGGAGGGAGGATCTGCCTTGCCGTTTATAATTGGCTTTGGAGGCTGAGCGGGGATCACTGGTAACACCGCACTACCGTTGGCCTTAATCAGAATCCGCATTAGTGCTCCAAGCTGATTCACCATCGATAGGAGCTGTTACAGATCCAGAGTGGCAAGGAGCAAAGTGTATGTGTGCATGTGTAAGTATATATGAGTGTTTGCATGTGAATGTGAGTGTGCATGTGAGTGCATGTGTGTGTACAAGTGCATGCAAGATTATGTGTGTGTGCATGTGTGTACGAGGGCATGGCTGCGAGTGTGTGTGAGAGCATATAAGATCATATTTGAGAGTATGTACGCAAAAATGTGTATGTGTGCGAGAGTGTGTGTGGGTCTGCTAAGGTACCATTCAGGATTACAAACGTGCATAGAAATGACACTTTTCTCACGTCTTGATTCCATTGTTTGGTTAGGATCTGTGCCTCTGACCTGCGTTGAGACCTCTGGATGAAGCTGACATTGTCAGAAAGGCTCACTGTGCTTCTTTTAAAAAGCTGTATGTTGATGTTTGTCTCAGCCAGCAGAGGGCAGCACAGAGCCTACAGTGTGGGGCCCATAGTAACTAAAGAGAGCAGCTGCATAATCCCCAAATGGAAGAAGAGAGTGAAGATAGTGTGAGAGCAGTAACATGCACGCACGCGCACAGCAATGCACACACAAACAATTTCTGTGGTAATAATAAACACATGGCAACTGGTGTTAATGTGAAACATGAGTTCCGAGTGCTCTCTTCACTTCCTTCTTCCGCTTAAAAATTCACATTGGCACGTCTCCTGGGAGAACTGGATTTATTAATAAATAGATGCACATAGCACCGCATTAAATGCAATGAGCTGCCTCCTGCACTCTGAACCTCAACACAAACACACAAAAACAACTGTCAGCGACAACACAAAGTACTCCAAAACCCAGTCTCCACACTGGTCCTGCAGCCACTTGTGAACCTCTTTGGCCAGAGACATCGATTTGAGTGGTGGAAGGGGCTGCTGCAGTAGCACATGGCTCTGGCTGTTAGAGGGAGCCAGGGAAATGCCATTGATTGGAAGAGGGGTGGGTGTATCAGTGGCCTCCGGTCAGCAGAGGGGGCCAGTTGGTGGCCAGCTCAGGCATTGCCCTCCTCCATCTCTGCATCGTTGGGGGCGGAGCCTTCATCCTGCTGGGGATCGCCGGGGAGGATGTTTGTTACCGTCTGCAACAGCTCCTCAATCTGCTCCTCCGTCAGCCGCTCTTCACTCTCCTCAACCATCTATATACACACACACACACACACACACACACACACACACACACACACACACACACACACACACACACACACACACACACACACACACACACACAAGGTGTTAAACATACTGTAAAGACTGAGGAGGGTGATATGGCACAGGAGGAAGAGGAGACTCACCAGCTGAATCTCTACTGCTGTCTGTGGTCGATGATTCAGGAGCTGCAGCTTCTCTGCCCTAAGAGATACACAGGACAGAACATCAATCAGAGTATAAAACGGGGGCAGAATGGGCCGATCACAGCACAGTGCACCAATCAAAGAGCAGATTACACCAGTCAAAGGACAGAAATCATCAAGTTAGACCTGCATGCAAGCCAGGTGGATTGGCAAATTAACATAGCCAGAGCTCTAACATCTCCTAAAACATGAAATATCACTAAGGTCGCTAAAATGAAACAAGACTGATTACAAACCCCAACACAAAGGAATGTAAAACTAATTTGAGCTATGCTGCTTTAAATCCAACTTTAAAATGACATAGATTTGAACGTAAAGAACATATAATCAGAAACTCTGCATTTGGCTTTTACAAATTGGACACAAAGGCAGAGTGGCTGTGAGCGTGTGGAGCATAATTGCATGGTAAACGGAGGGAGCGTGCGGGGTGGGGGCCAGGCCTTGAGGAGCACTGCTGGGGGAACTTTGCCAGCCCCAAAGCTCCCTGCAGCTGGAGTCCATGTGTGCCTAACCAGTCTCCACAATGCACCCTGCCAACCTCAACGCGGGTTGGCCATGACATTGCAATATGCAGCTGACCATGTGTGAGATTTACACACACACACGCAGCCGATTAAGTGTGGAATTTATACACACATATGCATTCTCATGCACACACACCTTGTATGGAGTGTACACACTTACAGACACTCCCTTCAATGAACTTTGGAGTTGAGACACACACACACATTTACATACACACAGAATTCTGTATGTTCCTAGTTTTCAAGGTGATAAACAGACTGGCGGAAGTTCAATTGTTTACCACCTTATATTACAGTTTATACCTCTGTGACCTAATTATACACCTGTTATTCCAGGGCCTACTGAGAAAAAAAACAGTGAAAACCTGTGATTATAATCTATCATGTTGCCTTCCAAGCCAAACCAGTACCTCACTTTACTTGGATTGTTTGTGTACGGGTGTGTTTTGCACTCACTTGGTGATTTTGTGTGGTAACATGGCGTTCAGAAACTCCTTCACAGTTTCTGGTGTTTGGTGACTACAGGGCATCTTGGACAGGTACTTCAGAGTCTGTCCGTGAGCAGGGGAGTGGAAAAGAATAAAACCAAACAAAAAGAAACAAAACCTCATTGCAGGTTAAAATCCAATTACATCATATCAACTTACAGTATGAACACCTGGGCACTGAAACAGAACCACTTGAGGGAAATGAATTCTGTGACAGTAAAGGGTCGGAAGACAAACCTGCATTGAGCTACAATTTACAAAAAATGAAGATTGTAGATCTTACATGCATGTTTTCATAAGCACAAGCATAATTAACAACAGATGTAACAAACACCAGAATATACAGGACTTCCCCATGATGGAGTTCCAGCAATTCTGCTTTGTGCTCATACCTGAAAATACAGCAACTCAAACTAAACTCTCATGCCTGACAGTGTTCTAACTGGTCTTTAGAGTGATGGTACTGATGTTGTGACTGACCTCATACAAGACAGTGTTGATGTTGTGACTAACCTCATACATGACGGTGTTGAGGTTCTGCTGCCCGGCACTGTGTTTGCTCTTCCCGCTCTCCTTCCTCTGCTCCTTGAGGTCTGTGAGGAGCTGGAACACCTGAGCAGGTACAGAGATCAGCAGGCCCAGGGTGAGGGGAGGGGCAAGCCTACAATGACCAAAACAAAAAAAAAACTCCCTCCCCTCCCCTTAACGGCCCTTTGACTCATTTAGTTGTTATGATATATCACTTTCTGAGATTTCACAATGGTGCTCTACAATGATCCAGGCCCAATATTTTGGCCTTGTTTTTGGCATTTTGAGCATATTGGTCATAAGAATCTATTTTCTGACTTCCTCCTAAAGGGATTTCCCACATGCCATGATGTATGTTCTTGCATGAGTTACAGCTGGGATGTAACTATGCTGTTCTAAGGCTACTGAGCAAATGAAGGGCTGTTCTCTTCCACCTTGTTACATGAACTCCTATGTCACCACTCTCTGCTTCCATTTTATGAGCATTTCTGCAGGCAGTAAGCCTGGTTAGAGTGGTCCTTTAAAAATGGAAACACTTACCTCATAGTTACTCAGCATCGCTGCATTGGCATCCTTCCTGAAAGGCATTACAAGGCCAATTACAACCCTCATCCCACCCACAGAAAAAGCAGCACGGATGTCTTTACACTTTCAGGCACAAACACATGACCCCCCGCCCACACACAAACGTTAAATATGATAAACATCTGAAGGATGCTGGTGAGGAGTGTATCACCCTGCAAGAACTGGCCAGCAGGTTCTGCAGCCCCCATCTTCAAAACACCCTCTTTGTCAAAAACACAAAGGGAACAGACACACCAGGGTAGAAAAGAGTGTGATTACTGCAAATCAAATGCTTCAGTCCCAGGGTGAGATGCCACAAGCTTCAGCGTGTCTTGTGCACAGAACAGTCTATAAGTACAACAGTCAATGTAACCAGACAATCAGATCTTAAGAAAACTCTAGACACTCTCACCTTACTGGCTGGGAAAGAACTTACAACTTGTAACATGCTGCAGCTGTATAAACCTGCCATTATCACTCTGAACTGCACTGCTTTCACCAGACTCATAGCAGAGAGGTATAACCCTGGCACTATCATTCTGAACTGCACTGCTTTCACCAGGCTTATAGCAGAGGCATAAACCTGGCACGCAGTGTGCTGCAACCACTTAATGCTGAGGCTGGCAGACATTGCCTTCTCTGGGTACGACTGATTCTGGTGCGATACACAATATACAAGTTTTAGTCAATAGCTTAGCTGAGCTTGAACCATGGCGTTTCGCTAAAAGCCGTCATAATAATGTTGCGCGCGACAGTTTAACTGGCTATACATAATTATAACAGTAATATAGCAAGCTAATGACCGCATGACAAGACCTGGTACACTACTAAAAACCAGAGAACTTTGTTGAATTCATTCGGCAGATTCCTCGCTACAGAATTTCCATTTATCTACTGCAATAATCCATACATTTTCAACATGATATACTGTACATAGTTCAGTCAGCGACAATTAAGTAACTAATATACTTGCAAACGTTTCCCAGTTGGCCTGTTAAAGCGACCGTACTTTTCAGTTCGATCGCAACTTCCTTTACGTCAGTGTTTCTGTGTGACAAACAAGCACAACTGAATCACTGACAAACTGATAATAGCTAAGAACAACCTTTCTTATAAACAGTTATGAACCGTGCAAATCAGAACACAAAAATATTCAATAGTCTGTCTTACACTTCCATCTCTCACAGCGGTCTGTCCTGCCTCTTAAAATCTCCGTCACAAACAGTGAATTTAGGACCGTTAGTTCCGTTTCCAGTCCATTCTGTATTTTATCAAACATAAATACTTGGGTGTGAAATGATTGTTATACCATCGTGTTCCTTTATATAAACGTATTTAACAGTATATTTCATTTCCATTGTTTTTTATTTTTAATCGGAATTATTGTATAGTTAAAACGGAGTTGAGGATGGAATCTGCGTGTTTTTGGTTTAAAGTCTGACTCCATTACAAGTCTAATTAAAGATACGCAGCGACTCTATCTAGGTTTTGTATCTATGCGTTGTTATTCCATTATATATATGAGGAACAGGTTAGAATTAGAACAGGTTGGCCGGACGGAACCAACAGGGGACCCCGGAAGACTTGTTTTATTTCTCTTGTCAATATCAAACTCATTTTTGTCATGTGAGGGCCACCGTAGTCTTCTGTTGGCGTACACTTTTTTGTTGAAGGATAAAAGGGAAATAGCTAGGCCAAACGGAATTCTCTTTACGTACAGTTGTATTTCTCCTTGCGACATCATAAACCGGTAACATTAACCCAACGTAAGTAAACCATATATACATTCAAAGTATTTTATGATATTTCAGTGAGTATGATAGCCTGTTAAGATCACTGAAGTAGCCAGGGTAGCAAGCTAACCAGCTATCTAACCATGGACAAATTCGGTTCATTCATTCAGTAAGGCCTACATCAACTTGTAATGTTTTTTTTTGTTGTTGTTAACGGGAACGTTTGCATGCTACCTGTATAACATTAGCTAGCTCGTAAATTTTACGAGCTGTCTGTTACATCCTTAACAAACGTTTAGCGGAAGTAAGCTGACGGTTTTTATTTCCGTGATGTATTGCCTTTGCTAGAGGTGGCTGACTTTATATCGCTAGCTCGGTAGGTATCTATCTGGTTTGCTAACGTCGTAAAGGACTCTCACCAATATCATCCTGCTGTCGAGGTCTAGCTGCATAGTGGTTATTTAAAGTAGCTAGGTATAATGTATAGCAGATTATTCGCAACTGTCTGGTTGAGTAGCTGTAGGCATAACTGTACTGGTTGCGTCAGAGATGTAGCTAGCAATCTTAGTAGGCTAAGCAAGTTAGCTAGGTAGTGCCGACGTTAGTATAACTTGACAGATGTGCTTAGTCTTTGACCTAGGTCATCGCAAGCCATCTCAAGAGCTAGTTGGCCATGTAAACAATTACTCTATTAAAAATAGTCACTAGATTTGTTTTCAACTATATTTACCCAACACTCACTGGGGTGGTGTACCAGAACGGTTATTCATGACGGAACTTCTTTCACCTTCACATTTGATTGTGATCTGGACGATGTGAAATCACAAGTATTATTCCTGGTTCAGTTGTATGTGGTTTTTATTGTTCGGTGCAGACTAATGATGAGCAGTGACCAGTTTTGTGAGGAGCATATTGATGTGTCTGTGGGATAGGCTGGGGGACCTAAAGACCTAATGTAATGACTCTGTGGGAACAGTGGAGTCAGTTTTTTATGTTTACAAGTATGTGGTATGATTGTAAAGTTTGGATTGTTTGCAGTGTGACAGTGGCTCTGATGATGATTAAGATGGAGTGAAATAATAGCACAACAGTTTGTTTATGAATTTCCCTGTCCTTTCTCCCTCTTTCAACAGGAGTGTTGAGACATTTCATCTAGTAAGTAAAACTCTCACACCCCTGCCTCAGGGAACTCAACTGGGCAGTTAAGCTGCTCCCTGGAAAACAGTTACTCCTTTCATCGCACGCGTGCGTGTCTCCCCCCTCCCGTCGCCATGGTGAAGATCTTTGTGGGCAACGTGAACTCCTCCACCACGGAATCAGAGCTGCGCACACTGTTCGAGAAGTATGGAGAGGTCTCGGACTGTGACATCCTGAAGAACTACGGCTTCGTGCACATGGAGGACGAGGACGCTGCGCAGAAGGCCGTCTCCTCACTGCACAAGCACGAGCTCAACGGTTCGCGCATCACCGTGGAGTATGCCACCACCAAAGTGCGCAACGCCACTAAGATCTATGTGGGCAATGTGCCCGAGGGCGTGACGGCGGGCAAGATCAAAGAGCTCTTCCAGCAGTATGGGAAAGTGGTGGAGTGTGACATCGTCAAGAACTATGCCTTCGTGCACATGCAGCGCGAGAACGAGGCCCTGGAGGCCATCTCCGAGCTCAACCACTCCAAGATCGAGGGTCAGAAGATCTTCGTCTCACTGTCACGAAGCAACCAGTCCAGGGACGCAAGAGGGGATGACTTCGCTCCACCGCCCCCACACCACCCTCACTACCCGCCCCACCCGCACCACCACCCCCATTACCTGCCCCCTCGCCCCCCTCCAGGAGATTACTACCCCCCTCGCGGCAGGCTGCCACCCCCTCCCCCGCTCCCACCCCCACCCCCCCGCAGCTACTACGAGCGTGAGCTGTACGAGCGTGGTGTGCGCTACGACCCCTACAGCTCCTCCCCTTCCTCCCGCTACTATGAGCGTGATGCCTATGACCGCCGGCCCCCTCCCCCACCCCAGCGCCCGCTGTCCCCACCCCTCACTGCCCGCTATTACCGCGAGCGTAGCCCGCTGGGGAGCCGCCGCACCCTGCTCCCCCCACCTCCCCCGCCCCCACCTTCTTCTGCTGCCTATGGCCGCAGTTACGCCCGCTCAGCCTCTGGAGGGGGCTCTGGAGCAGGCGGCATGGTGCCTCCACCTCCTCCGCCCTCTTCCTCCTCCACTTCTTCCCTCTACAGCCGCTACTCGCTAGGCTCAGGGTTCGAGAAAGATGACTACTTTTCTGATGACAAGTACAGCAATGGGTTCAGCAGGGGGTACTGAAGGCAGGGGCTTAGTTTGGAAGGTCCCTTATGTGGTGGTGGTGGGGAGAGGGGAATAATCTGCACTGTAAAGGGGGAAGGATTTGGGAAGGGTCTGACGGAAAGAGGGATGGGGTAGGAGAGAGGGATGAGGTGGTGAGGGAAGTTAAGAGTTTGGTGGGTGAAGTTAAATCAAGGAAAGTGAGGGTTTAAAGCCTTTGTAATTATACAGATTATTTTAGGATAACGGGTAAAGAAGTGTAATGCTGTAGATCAGGGGTACCCAGCCTTTGTCCTGGAGAGCCACAGAACATGCTGGCTTTTCAGAGTTACTCATCACTCAGTTCATCATTTAAAATTATGATTAATTCAGCCTGTCTCACCTGTTTTTTTTTGGTTGGAATTAGGTGCTGATTTTAAGGTAGAAACGGTAACCTGCCACACCTTGTGGCTCCCCAGGACCAGGGCCGACAGCCCTCTCTGTGAAGGGTCGAGTCATAGGGAGCCTAACGAGAATATGAAGTTAGAAGTGCACACAGAACTTTATATGTAAAAAAAAAAACCAACCTTGGTCAATTAAAGTTCATTGTTCGTATTTTTTTTTTTTTTTTGCTGAGCATATCAGCCTTTAATAGATTGTTATATTTTTAGTAATTTTTGTTTTTCAGTGTTTAGGCTCTGAATAAGATCTTCGTGTGTGTTTGCATGCGTTTGTTGAGTGTGTGAGGATGTCTGCCATATGTCCCATATGGGTAGAGGTGCAGCTCAGATTAGGGGTGGGTTTTTTTTTTTTTTTTTTTAAGGCCTTGAGCAAAGTGATGGGATGTAAGTGACTGTAGTAGTAAACAGAAGTGTACAATCACACTGTGTGGGGTGGGGAGGGGAGGAGTGAGAGGAAGGTGGAGGAAAAAACTGGGATCTCAAACTCCAGTCCTAGAGGGCTGCAGCCATTTTGAGCATTGGGTTAGATGTCTTGACGCTGTAGCCAGCAGGTGGCGTACATTAATGACCAGACAGCTGAATGCAATGAGGAAGATCAGAGGATGCCGTGCGCCCCCAGGGGGCTGGAGTTTGAGAGCCCTGGGGTAATGGTTTACTTCTTTACCCCAGCTGTAGTTAATGCAAAGTGCAAAGTTGTCTTGACTTGCCTTAATAAGAGAGCTTTCCCTGGGCATGTAGTTTTTGTAGCCCATTGCCTGAAGTTTGTCTACTGTAGGATGCGTTTTCAAGTAAGATGCTGAGTATTGTTTGTTTTGACATGCCCCCGGCCCCCTCCCAGCTCACCCATCCTGACCCCCATCCCTCACTGTCACCCCCCTAAACAGTAATTCATCTTGCTGTAGTTATGGTTGAAAGGTTTCATTATGCAAAAAATGGGTGGAGCTACAATTGCCAGTGATATCACTCACTCTTCAGACCTGTCAAAATGTGTTGCTGTTTACTTTAATATAATGACTGGTTAGGAATTAGCAAGTTTGCTGTAGCATGCAGTAGCTCCACCCATTTTCATTGTCATAACACCCCATTTCCCAAGCACTGCCCTTTGGTGGTTCTGGTGTGCTTCCTGCTGCTTCTTTCCCCTCCAGTGTTCTATCTGTGTGTCTGTGGGACAGCCATTCTGATTGGACAGGAGTGGGTGTATGTTTGGGCTGGTAGTTGTGGATTGGGGGGAGGGATGGTCAGGAGCAAAATTTTGGGGGGGGGGGGTAAGAGAGGGAATAAGGAAAGAAGGAAAGGGACATTATATATTTTTACTTTTACATAATAAAACAAAAATGGTGAAGTTCAAACTGGTGGGCAAACCGACTGACCAACCAGCCAATCGCATTGCAACGACCGACCGACCTGGCCAATCGCATCGCCTCGCATTGCAACGACCGACCGACCCGGCCGATCGCATCGACCGCAACAGCCCGGCACCGCCTCCGAAAACGGATCCGACTCTGCTTCATAGGATAATCCTCGGTCTCAGAAACGCAACCGAAATACGAACAAAAAGAAAAAAAGAAACACCTCGGAAATAAAAGAAAACGTACCCGACTGCTAGATACTGCTTGTTTCTTTGTTTTTTTTTGTTTTTTTTTAAATATACTTTTTTCCTTTTTTGGGTAGTTAATTTTGTTTAACGATTGACGAAATCGTTCGCCTATGTAGAGTTGGTGTGAATCTTTGTATTCCCTGAAGTTTTTAATGGCAGATCTTTCTTTTAATATTGCAGTAAGTCCATATAAGTAGCTGTTAATTCATAGTAGTATTAATGGGAATAACTACGTTGAACTGTTCACTTCCTGTTCACTTTGTCTCTCAGCTTTTGCTGCTGTCCATACATTGTTAATTCTGTTATAAAAAAAAATAGCCAAGCTGATAGCGGCTTCTGCACTGTTGTGAAGAAGCAAACCGTTACCTTAACTCTTAAGTTTTTTCTTTTTTTTTTTTAGGTTGACCTCTTGCTTCCCGGTTTTGATACTGTTACGGTTGTTAGAGCTTTGGACAAAAAAAAATCACTTCTGCTTGTCTTGATTTTTTTCAAAAATTATTTTTTAATTTAGACATTTGTCTTCCAGCCGCCTAAATAAAACAACGGTTTCTCTGACTCATTTAACCGGTCCGTCTTCTTTCATAACGCTCGAGATACTCAAGATTTACCCACAAATAACACAGTGCCACCCACACACACAGTCCTAGGTGCTTTGCTGAGAGAAATACATTTAAAAAGCTCAAATGCTGTAAATCTGTTATCACTGAATCAATGTGATGAGTTTTCATTCCAAATGGGGCCTGATGAAGGCCCTGTTAGGATAAAAAATTTTGTCACATTAAATTGGTGGTAATAGTGTTATAAAGTGCAGTATTTTTTGTGTGGAAACTCAGGAATCAACCCACACACATTAACACATTGCATGCACAATCATGCTCATGCCCAGTCTCCTACTGTGGACCCCACAGTCCCTGCCACTGACTGCTACTCTGGATAACACCGTTAACTTCTCTGGCCCAGGCTTCCAGTAGTCTGACTGGTGGCAGCAGATTCCTGATAGGAGATTTGATTGGCCAGTTTATCGTGTCCGGCATCTGCACTTGTGTGAGAGAGTCTGTGAGTGTGTGGTTCTCTCTCTGCCCAATTTCCAGGGACAGGCTTTGATCATAAACCAGTGGGCATTTATTACTTTTGAAAAATCCCACAACAGAGCAAGACATTAGTCACACTCACAGCTAGCAGCCTGAGCTGTGAGGCTAACTCTCACACAGACACCAACTCGAGACCACTTAACGCATCCGTTCTTCCTGTATCAGCGTCACTCATTCTTTCTTCTAGAAGCGTTGTCTTTGACAAATCTTAAATGCTGAAAATGCCACAAATCTGAAGAAATGTGATGTAGTTTTTCTTTTACCCCATGGATCTCGGCAGCAGTTATCGTCTCTTTAGCAGATCACGGTGAGGGTGGGGCCCAGGTAGCGGTTAGAGGCTTGGGGCACTCCACCGAGGCCTGCTTTAGTCATGGTAAGTCATTGCACAGAATAAGCTGGGTAGCACCTTCATCTTGCTGTGTGTAATGACATGGTGCTTCAACGTACATTTCTGTACTCATTTTTTTTTGGTGAGCAGGTTTAAAAAGCATTGGTGACGTGCTGTTACTGGCTACAGCTCGAGGTCCAGAGCAGCTCAGTTTCGCCGGGGAAAAATGGGGGGGTTACGCCTGGTAAAGGCATCCGTCCTGGCGCTCTCTAGTGACCTCCCCTGGATGGCCATGGGGTTGGCTGTGCTCAGAAGTGACCGCATGCTGAGTCTGCATTCCTCTGTGGGACTGGTGTGACAGTGTGTAAAGTAGCGATGCTTGCGCCTCTTCTGTGGGGGTGGCTGTCTGTAGATGGGCCGATAACGTACCTCAGCTTTGTTGGGAGGGAGAGGAAAATGTAGAAAGTGTTTCAGGATAACAGTTAAAGGGGCCTGTACTGTACAGTACAGTTCGCAGGGTGTGCAGCCTTTTACTGTTTCTCTCTACGAAAACGGATCAATTAAACACGATTTGCTGAGCTCACCTTACCTACTTTCATTGGGTCTGAATGGTTTGCTGATTTATAATGTGAAATCAAACTGGCATACAGTGTGGCTCTCTAGGACCGGGGGGGGGTATGTGTGTGTGTGTGTGTGTGTGAGAGAGAGAGAGAGAGAGAGAGAGAGAGGGGAGGAGGATTTAGGAACCTACCAAACTGGATGTTTAAGACTGGCGTCGATGGTCTCCACTCATACACGCACTTCATTCGTAGTTCAAACACCATGAGGGACCGGTGCATAGTTAGGATGACGCAGGGTAGTTTCTCTGTCTGTGCGCACACCCACACATACACACACACTTTCTGTTCCCTTTTCAGTTCCCCTTTTCTGCAGTAACACTAATTATTTGTACACCCCCAGTTCCTGCGAACATGAGGAAGGGAACAGGTGGGGGGTGGACTGTCATTGAAGCAGCGCTCAACTGCTGACGTGGTTTAACAGCAGTGCTGTTCAGTAATCCAGTCTGAAGATTAAATTTTGGGTACTTTGGCT
Source organism: Albula goreensis (assembly GCA_022829145.1). Taxonomy (NCBI): domain Eukaryota; kingdom Metazoa; phylum Chordata; class Actinopteri; order Albuliformes; family Albulidae; genus Albula; species Albula goreensis. The sequence goes on along the minus strand of CM040742.1, from coordinate 10,939,498 downwards.
TTGAACAATTTTCTTTCTTACTCCTAAGACAATTTCTCATGTGCTGTGGCGAACATTCTTACATGCTGCGACAGAAGTTCTCGTGACACAGTAACATTACTCGTTACAGTGCTGTTAAACTTTAGAGCAAATAACAGGGCATCACTTTTCCCAACCAGGTCTGTGAACTCCTTCATCACCACACTCTGCCTTTGTTTTGTGGTGTATTTTTTATTTTTTTTTTTTCCATGCGAACATGGTCCAAATCTGATTCTGTGTGAATATTTGCAGTTCAGACCTGAGGGAGCAGAAGAGATAGTGCTGTCACATGGTGTCTGAATGCCACAGGGCCCAGGCTGTGGGGTTTGTGTTTTGGGGTAGTGACCCTCTGCCATACTGCTTCGCTTGTGAAACAGCTGGTCAGCGTACCGCTGTCTTCTTTCAGCTCTCGGCTGTACGCGTGGGAAGTTTCCACATGATGCAAATCCCACCCAAAACTAGAATATGTTTGTAAGTGTTGGAGGACTTTCTTATCCCTTAACCCCAATTTGAAACTCGCCCCTCTGGTTTTTAGGATCTTGGGAAAGGGGATTTGTATCTGTTAGGCCCAGAGGGTAAGTATGCAGCTGGAGAGGGAGAGTGAGTGAGGGTGGGATTTAGGAATGAATGAATGTGACTGTACATTTGCATTTGGTTGTGTTTCTTGTAAAAGGGAAATTCTGCTTTTTGATGTTTAACTTCACCTGTTCTGTTCTGCAGGCGAGCCTGCTCCTTACACCTGTTCCATAGGTAATCCTGCCCTTTGCACCTGTTCCACAGACGAGGCTCCACTGCACACCTGAGTGTATCCATGGTAACGTTTTGTATGTATAGTAACAGTGGTTTCCCCCTTCCGCCCTTCCCACCGTTCTTGACTGTGATCTTCTCATCATCCCATCCTGCAGCCCTGAATCTGGAAGGGAAGTGAAAACCGGACAGCGCTGCTTTTCATCTGCCCAGTTTATCTCACAGTGGGAGTAAATGGCCGACAGTGCCATCTTTCTAGCTTACTCTTTACTGACAGGTACATTCACCCATTTTTGTAGTGAATGCTGCATAGGACACCAAAGCAAATGATTAACATGCTGTTATAATGAATAGCCTGTACAATGCCATCCTCACTAGATGACGGCTAGATGACTAGGTACAGCCCAGCATTGGCTGCCTAGCAGACAGCTGTTACTGTGTGTCTGCTGCCTTTTTTTCTGTCAGTCTATGGTTTGACTGATCATAAATTCATGTCCAGAAAATTCATCATTTTATGAGCCTATTCCCGGAATTTTATTTCACACAAGTGCCTGGGCTCTTGTAAAGTTGTAAAAAAGTACATATATCAATAATTCAGGACATACAACATGCAATGTGCGCTATGACGATCCATGTAGGGAACAGCATGTCAGATTGAGTTTATAAACGCACCCCCGAGTCATTTTGACCCTGGTCACATGAGGAGATCTGTTCCAAAACTACAAAGCAATCCTGGACCATCTGATGACCGTAATGTTTGGTTTCATAACCAAATGATCTCCAGCCCATTTAAAATTATGATGCAAAATTCTCTTGGGGTTCTAGTGACTAAACACGGTATGCTGGTTGAATTCAGGACAGGTTTGCTGTCATTCTGATACCACCTAGACGATGTGGATTTGGTTCTGGTAGCTGTTTGAGTGTGTTGCTGCTTGAACACTTAAAGGAGAGAAACAAACTCGGTTTTCAGAACAAACACTTCAAACATGCCTAGTGTTAAAACCACTGAAAGCACCAACTGTGATGTCACAAACAGGACAGAGGACTCTTTAAAACACTGGAGGTAACCAGTGGATACTAGATTAAATGTTTGTGATGTCATGAAAGCTTAGAATTTTCATTGGAATAGAAAAAGTAGCCAGTTTGGTTCCTCTGCTCACTTCACACAGTAATTCTGAGATTGGGCTATTCTGTGCCTCTAGGGCTGGCGTTGGCCTACTTTTCCTGCTAGCTGAAATGTAAGAACTCATTTAAAGTTTGCGTTGGAATGAAACCCAGACTCACTCACTCTGAGTATGGCTTTGCCTGTGGGGGAACTTGCTGTTATTTATTATGTCTTTGATTTTTAAGTTGAATGAAAAAATATGGAGTGTTTCGACTCTCCTGTTCCTAATTTGCATTCCATACTAGTAGCATTGTGGTGTTATCTATACTCTCTCAACCTGATTCTTTGGTCAAATAATGTAACTCAAACAAAAGTGTGTTTCATGTTTGACTGCCTTGGACATCCATATTTCAGAGTGCCATTTCCCCTGTACATTTCTGTAAGGATGAATTGATTGGTAGTTCTTGCTGGATAGAGAGTCAGTCATGCTGGATTACCTCCTAGCTTGATTGATAGTGAGACTTCTGGACTCACTCAGCAAGCAATTCACTTTTCCCCTCTTAAAGCAGCACTTGAAATGTTACTTCACTGCATTTGAGCAAATGTTTGTGTCTGTGTACACTTAGAACCTCAACAGATACCAACCTCAGTTTTCTGGACTGAGAAGTTATCCACGGCAGCGCAAAACTGGAAGTACCAGCAGTTGTACTTGTGTAGCAAGGTGGAGAAGTTGCCTAAAACTGGCCCCAGGTGCAGACAATGCGTAAGGAGCAGAATGCCTGCTGACAGTGAATCCAGTCACAGCTGGGAATACTGCCTCCCCTGTGTGTGCTGTGCACCTCAGCAGGAGCAGAGCTACTGGTGCAATTGCACATGGTAAGTTTCCCATTGTCACTGTACTTGCTCATGTATTTCTGACAATAAATGCACTTACATGTTGGACGCTGTGTGTGCTGTGTATACTCACTGTGTTGGAGATAGAGATTTCATCCATTAAACCAATTCAAGCCACGTATTGTCTTTGCATAGATGAACTTCTTATCACTCTGTAAAGTACCATTAGAAAAAGTTTATTACAAATGAATAATTTAACATGACATGATGTTATTTATTTATTTATTTTTTAAGATCTGGCAGCGTTTTGTTTCCACTACACTGAATTATTTGAGTGAATAGTCCTTTATTAATACTTTGTAATCTCCACAGCCTAATGAGTTGTTCAGTTTTTATCGCAAGTGACTGCTACAAGCTTGCTAGTAACACAAGTTGTACAAAATTACCTATTTAAAATAAATAATGCGGCCAAGAACACAATTAAAAAAGATTAGTTAGCAGGTTAGGTACCAGGATGATTTTTTGCTTGAAGTGTAATGGAATCATGATTTTAAAGCAACACATTCGATCAGTCACTTGGAAGTGGAGACCAATGGGAATCATGAAACCTCACTCTCCCATCACTATCTATCTATACATGACTCTACACTCTTATTCTAAAGTGTGTTCACATAGGAATGCCCGTGTGGATGCTCTGAAGGAGACTGTAATTTGATGGTATACAAAAAATATAATTTGTGGTGCTGGCGCACAGTCTTGCCACCAGAGGGCGAGTGTGTTTGGCCAACGCCAGATGTGTACCCTCTGAAATCTGCTTCAATCATACAGATTGGCAATTTTGCGCCCTCCAATGGGTGCTTTTGTGAACTACCCTCTGTTGCATAATTGCACAACAGGGACTCAACGGTGCAGTAAGTCTCCCCTGTATGGAATTACAAGAACAGCTTTCCTGTGTATCTTAATTTTCCCATATTAATCTTGTGGCATCCATGTTTTCAGCAGGATTTAAATCTTAAATGTATATTGATTTATCATAATACAGTGGGGGAGGCTGAATTATTGATTGCCTGAGCATAGTCCTACACAACTAAAACAATTTGCATAAAAATCCCTATTATTTAAGATGGGATGATATGGGTTATCTGTCCCAACAGTGAAAGTTTCCTGCAAATGCAAAGTGTTTTTTCTCCATTCACACCAATGATACTACAGCTTGTTCTGCTACCCTAAATATTCTGTCAGTTAATCTAACCTGCTTTGTTCATTCAGAGAGAAATCAATCATGTGCTGACCCAAATAAATTTAGGTGACACATAATTTTATTAAATTTTTACACGAAACTTAAAATATTAAGGTAGTAGGGTAACTTAATTTTAAACACCTCCATTTTGCAGGGAACTCATACCAATATTACAAACACTACCAACAATAAACTTAAGAAATGCCTAATTATGGAGCGATACTCAATTCTGCAATGTATTCAGAGTGATTTAAAAATGGTTTGCAGGTGCCTACCCCTTTTATGCTATTTCTTCATTCAAGGAAGAACAGGCAGACTGTTTTTCTAAGAGTTCTTTACACCCCCGGTTGTTTATCGAAATACACCATTCACGTGTGTGGGCCTTGGAGAGGGGGGGGCGCAGATACACGGTCAGCATGACGACACATCTGGGGATGCGTCAATAATAAATAAATCACATAGGCTACTGGAAAGACTGGTCTCACGACGCGGGGGGCAGAGTGAAAGCGCACTCGTGCGACTAAAACTAAAAATTCTCTGTGCAAAAAAAAAAACAATCAGGAACAAACAGAGACGTTGAACAATGGGTTCCATGGTGTTTATGCCTGCATGACAGACGCAAATCGGAGCGACTAGTAGGCAGACGCGGCGGAGTAACTACAGGGACGGGGACGGCGGGAAAGGAGGGGAGGAGGAAAGGGGTTGGAAAGATACGGGTAGAACATTAATTAGGCTAAACAAACCATAAGTGCGAGAATCGGGGGACGGTTGGACAAATAAGTATACCGTACCATAGCGGCAGCCTAACGGAAGATCACTAGCGAAGAGGAATAAATGGAACAAGCATATAAGCGCGCTGGATATAAATAAATAAATCAGGAGTGGACGTCATCCGCAGTGTGTGCATCGTTCTCCTTGCATCACCTGAGCCGCCGAGACAGTGGCAGACAGAGAGGAGTAGAGACAGAAGACAGGAATATTAAAGATTTCTTGTTTTATGTCACGGTGAAGTGTCTGTCCAACCGCCGGTGTTTTCGGAGGAAATGCAGGGTGGCGGCGCGGCGCTGGAGATTCGCACATGTCGGCAGGTTTGAAGCAGCCATCCCCGCCCTGTAAGGACCACTTCAGCTCGCGCTGATCCGACAGGACATCGGCGTTTATGTAATTTTTTTACTGGAACCGAGGGCAGCAGAGTGGACCGGAAAAGCTCGGCTGAAGTGGAAACCCTGTGAAACGAGAAACTGCTGAATTTTCGTATTTAAACTGTGGAAGAAACGGCGCACAGGATTTTACGGAAATTCTGTATTGCAACATGGAATTGCACAGATTAATGGATGTAAATTTTAATCCTTAACATTTTAGGGTGGCAGGATATATGCTAATTTGAACGTGTACGCGCTACATATGTCGGCTGCACACGCATTTATTTATTTATTTATTCATATGGTAAATATATAAATAAATTCCAAATTTAGGCCGATGACTGACTGGTGACGCCAATACGGCAGAGCAGTTATTATAGTAATAGGCTAGTACATGTGTACAGTTAGGTAGCCTACATCTCTATGTGGATACATCCTATAAAAATATCAAAATAGTCTTTATCCGTGTGTTCTTTTAAATAAATGATTGTTTTTTGTTGAAACGAAAACTTTGAAGGGATCGCGTATTTTCCTCCTTCTTAATTATCTTACCCTTCCTGCTGCAGCTCGTGGAGCCTAACGTCCCTCTCGGTACATTGCTCCGTGGTTATTTTTCGCGTCCATCCGTAATCTTATCCTAAATCCAAATTAAATTCTTCCGTGGGAAACGATTACACATTGTAGTTTATTTTAATGTTGTTGACACCTTGAATATAATTAAAGCAAGAACTCCTCCCACCCATCCTGCCCCAAACGCACCCCCGAAACGTCACCCCCGCCTGCGCGTGCCGCGCCAGCTGCAGCCATGGAGACCACGAAACTGCCCCCGTCCAGCCCTTCCTCACCGACCACGGGCTTCTCTGTGCCGAGCGCGGAGAAGGTGGACGGGTTCCCCCGGAGGTCGATGCGCCGAGCCCGCCAGCGCCGGTCCCACAGCTCCTCTCAGTTCCGCTACCAGAGTTCTCAGGTGGAGCTTACGCCGCTGCCGCTGCTGAAAGGTGAGCTCTCCTCATCCTAATGTCACCGAGGAGTGAAGAGCTGGTATCATTCATATCGTTTATGTTTTATCACCGTTTTCCCTCAGCTGTCAATGTTTGTTTAGTATGCTTTGATGATCACCAATGCTCCTTAGGCCTCTACCCTCATAAAAAGTGCTTAGTGGTTTTAATACACAAACGGAGAAAATTACAGTCACACAGGTGATTTACTTATTTCATTTTAAATCACAGTATAGTTTTATTGCGGGTCAGTCTCCGGTACAGGCTTGTGCTGAGAGATGTAGCTGTCCACTGGGAGCAGTCTGATTCATTTACTCATTCATTTCCAAGCAGGGGCAGGGTGGAAACTGGAGCCTTGGGCAGCCAAAGCCAACTTATCTCCTGCACCCTGGCGCCGCGGTTGTCAGGTCTACAACAAAAACAGCACAATGTCCAGTCAAAACCACACCAAAACTTGGCCAACGTACCAACATGACAATGGGTGTATGTGGAAGTTGCCCATAAGGGCTGACTTGAAGTCAGTTTTGTCCGTATTTTACCCCTTGGTTAAGATCAAGACTTGGGTTTGAGTTGTTGTTGTCACATCACTGCTTAGGGAACTTCTGAATGGACAAATTGGCGAATGGACAATTCCTTTTTACTGGCTCTTCTCTGAAAGTTCTTGGGCAAGGGTTGACAACCCTGCTCCTGGAGATCTATGTGGTGTGGCTGGTTTTTGTTTTAAGCCCAAGAAAACAAACACCAGGCGATACCCAAGGAACCAGATGAGGCATGTAAAACGTGTGGTCAGCTGCTTTAGTCAGTAAGTTAGCTGATGAGTGACAGATGAAAGCAGAGGACCCAGTGGGCCCCCATAAGCAGGGTTAGCCACCCCTATCCTAGGCGATGGGTTAAGTTTGAGGCATATTTCTTGTTGGACTTTAGAATGTTGACGATCTCTGTCGGTAGGTAGGCTCACCTGCCGGCCCTTAGCTTGAACTGAGCAGCTGAGTGTCTGGGTCTTGAACTTTTCTCTGCTGTGTTTTATGCAGTCCAGTGGTTGCCCACTGATTTCAGATGCTTGATGTCGCTATCTTCGAGAGTTTTATCACTTCACGCACCCGCTTCTGTTGTGAGATTATGCCGTGGGTTCATTAGCAGAGCACACCCCTGGGAATTACACCACTTCAAAGAGCCAAATAAGTCTGGCACATCGTTACATTGGGAGTCATGAGCTGGACAGATGGGACTCGTTGGCAGCAAACACCCTGAAGGGAGGCTAACATGTGATGCTAATCCTGAATCGATCAGTGGAGCGTCAACATTCTTCATGTGACTTCATTATCTTTCCATACCAAATCTACACCCCACCCTAAAATAACCTACTTAACCACATGTGGGCAGAAAAAGTTTCATTTTATTTTCAACATTTTCATTGCATGAAGCACTGAGAGAGAAATTGCAAAATGCGTTCTGTCATGGTTTGATGAGTGTTTGTGTGGCACACAGATATCCTGTCATTATATGTCTCATTAAAGAGTTTGACCTGCAATTGGTTCCATATTGTCTAGCAAGATGGATGTGTAACACAAAGTTTGTGTGCGTCTGTGTGTGTGTGTGTGTGTGTGTGTGTGTGAGATGTGAGATGTGTCCTACATATAGATTATATATCTTCCTGGTTTTCATTTTACTCAAACTCCTAATCACATGATGAAAGCCTTCACCTGAGCAGGTATGATTATCTGTGATTGCAGGTAAATCACAGGTAATCATATAAATTTGAGGACCGGTGGAAAGTACCACACACACACTCCTGTGACACTAATCGCACACTTCTTCGCACCACACTCTATCCACGAGTCCACTCAAACCTTTTTGTGATCTAAATTTCCCCAAGCATCTGTGTTCAGCCTTATTTTTATTCACATTCATTCAGTTTCCATGTGCTTCGTTGTCACTGTATGAGCTGAACTCCTGCTCCAAGCGCAAATAGCATGGTTAACAGCTAGCAGCAGAGCAGTTAGCAGCAGTAAGTATTAAGTGCTAAGTGAAATTTTACACTGACTGTGCCTCTGTCTCCAGCTGTGTGACAGGTGCTCATCCGTATGTGTGTGTTAACACTGACAGTCGTGTGTTTAAGGCCCGGCGCCTCCCCTAATCACAGTGTGCAGGGTGGCTTATTACCCTCCTTAGCCAATCACGTGATGTGTAGCGTCCGGTGCTCTGTGATTGGGCGTGACAGTCACCGGGCCTTCAGGCATGTATTATCTCAGTTTGGGCCATGGTTGTCCCCACATGTGGCAGCTGTGGAGAGGATAATATGCTGCTTTAACTGCCTGCCCGTCTCTGTGGGAGCTGCATGTTCACTCACTCTGTCCAGCAACACCACTATACTGTAACATGGTGCTGCTGGCCTTTGCGGGAGTTGCTTTTGGTCTCATAATCACACAATTGTATGTACTTATACAGACAGGCTAGTATGAGCAATGTACTGTAATGAAGTTTGTAGCAGGACAGGGAAATTTATTTGGAAATGAAGTGCATTGAGCAGATTCCAGGGACACCATTTAACTAGGTTTGTCACATGCGCACACAGCTGAAGGTTGTGTTGTTGGTGTGTGTTTTTGAATGTGTATGTGCATGTATGCATGCGTGTGTGTTGCCCATGTGAGCGTGTCTGTCTCACAATGACACTTTGTTTCATCTGGGGCCTCGTGACTCTATGTGTGTTTGTGTGTGAGACACTCTTTTTTTAGCTGTTAGCCTGAAGCTAATCTCTCTGACCAGGGCTGACTACCCCACGCTCAGCAGAAAGCCCTCTCACTCCCATAGCCCTGTATAAACGCATGGCTCCAACTGAACTCTCATTCTGTGTGTGCCCGTGTCACAGAGTCACAGACTGTGCAGAGCTTGCCAAACTCATCTCATGGTGGCAAACAGTGGAGGATGCCATATTGAGACTGAAATTCCAGAATGACATGCATTGTGCCATAAAACAGTCAATAAACATAGAAAATTACTTCAGTGTGTATGTATCAGCAGACCAGGACATAGTGTTAAAGCAGGAGGAATGACAGCAGTGGCTTGTTCAGTTTCTGGGTGTAGAACTGAAGTGATCTTTGTCCCCTCTTAAAACACATTAAATAAACACAGACGTAAACACAGAAAGGATCTGAAATCCCCCTTTGCCATTTTGAGCTCTCAGTTGCTCCCAGTGATCATTCGTAGCTGTAGAAGTATAAAAAGTCACATATTCCAATAGAAGGTCTGATCTCAGCACCAAAAGCACTTATGCTTGTGTCAGTGTGTGTGTTTGTGTTTGAGTCTGTGTGCCTTTGATAGCCTGAAACAGTCTCTCAACCTTAGTGTGTATGTGGTGTGCTGTTGTTATATATGAGTGTTAGGATCTCGCTTGTCTATGTGTGGGTGTGTGTGCATGTGTAACTGTGCATGCATGTTTGCATGACTGGAGAAGTTGTGTATGTGTCTGCATGTATGAGAACATATTTGTGTGTGTGTGTGTGTATATGTAAATGTATAGCTGGATCAGGTGAGAGAGAGAGAGCACAACTGAAGCAGGTTTGTGTGTGTGTGTTGTAACTGTGTGTTTGTGTGAGTGTGAGAGAGAGAACACAGCTGGAGCAGGTTTGTCTGTGTGTGTGTGTGTGTGTGTGTGTGTGTGTGTGTGTGTGTGTGTATGTATGTATATGTGTTTGTGAAATTGAATTGAGTGCACAGCTGGAGCAGGTGTGTGTGTAAAATAGAGAGAGCACAACTGGAGCAGGTTTGTGTGTGTGTGTGTGTGTGTGTGTGTAACTGTCTGTGTGTGTTGTAACTGTGTTTGTGTGTTGTAACTCTGTGTGGGTGTGTGTGTATGTGTGTGTGAGAGAGAGAGAGAGAGAGAGAGAGAGAGAGTGCACAGCTGGAGCAGGTGTAGGGTTTCATGCCTCACTCTGAGGCTAATGGGGCAATGGCACCAGGAGGGGGAAGTGAGGGAGAGGAGACAGGAGGGGGGGAAGGACAGAAGAAGACAGAGTGAAAGGATGGAGAATCAGATTCAGAACCAGGAGAGAGAGAGAAGGGAAAACAGAGACTGAGAAAGAAAGAGAGAAGTTTGTTTAATTAGGCACATTATAATTAATCAGAAATCAAAGCTTTGGTATATTCTGGGGATCTGAACTGTTCTCCCAGGTGAGAGTCTATCAGAGCAGATATTGCCAGAGAATTAATAATGAACCATATAATGAACCATGAGCACTATGATGTTTGTATGACAAACAGCTAAGCTCATCCTTTTCCAATTTAGTCGAGTGGTATTTCTGCTCAAATTTGTGAAACTGCTTCTTTTAAATTTTAGATTCATTGTTGTGTGTGTGTGTGTGTATGTTTGATGTATTTGTGTGTTTTCGTGTGACTGTTTGTGTGTGTGTGTGTGTGTATGTGTGTGCTTTTTCGTGTCTCTGTGCGTCATTTTGTGGGCTCTGGAATGCAGTGGAGGTGGAACCAAAAATATAACTGACATCCCCAACAGAATAACCTGCAGGTGAGGGATGAGGAGAGAGAGAAAAAAAAAGGGAGAAGAGGAAGAAAAGAGAGGGAAGGGGCTATATGGATGAGGGCTCCAGGGAGGGATGATGTCATCCCTTAATGAAGATTTGCCTCCATCTCTCTCTCAGACTTTCAAGTTTATTTTATTTTATTCATTTTCATTGGGAAATTTATATGAGCACAAACATGAAACACACAGCAAATTTAAAGCAGGAGGTAATCATGGACATCAACTTGTTGAGGCAGCGTTCACATTTAGGACTGTATGCTTATGTTTTTTCCGGTGGTAGCACTGGTGCGAGTAAACCATCAAACTTAGGAGTATAGGGGTAAATTTAGGAGCACACAATAGAGGTCTTGTGAGGACCTCAATGGAAATAAGCCCTATAGGCTTTATTGTCTTTAAATCCTCGATAATTGTTAATGTATGTGATGGCTGGTTCAGAGTAGGATTATATATTGTTGATAACAACACAAGAATTACCCTCTTATCCCCCTTGCTAGCTATTTACCTTTGAAAGGGCATGTGTCAATAATAATATGGTAAAAGAGTCCCGAGAAGCACTGATGAGGCCCACAGTCTGCACCCTGTTAAGGCACTGCTCCAGTGTGTGGATGGGCCCCACAGTCTGTATCCTGTTAAGGCACTGCTCCAGTGTGTGGATGGGCCCCACGGTCTGCTCCCTGTTATGGCACTGCTCCAGTGTGTGGATGGGCCCCACGGTCTGCACCCTGTTAATGCACTACTCCAGTGTGTGGATGGACCCCACAGTCTGCTCCCTGTTATGGCACTGCTCCAGTGTGTGGATGGGCCCCACGGTCTGCACCCTGTTAAGGCTCTGCTCCAGTGTGTGGATGGGCCCCACGGTCTGCACCCTGTTAATGCACTACTCCAGTGTGTGGATGGACCCCACAGTCTGCTCCCTGTTATGGCACTGCTCCAGTGTGTGGATGGGCCCCACGGTCTGCACCCTGTTAAGGCTCTGCTCCAGTGTGTGGATGGGCCCCACAGTCTGCTCCCTGTTATGGCACTACTCCAGTGTGTGGATGGACCCCACAGTCTGCTCCCTGTTATGGCACTGCTCCAGTGTGTGGATGGGCCCCACAGTCTGTATCCTGTTATCACTGCTTGTGTGGATGGGCCCCACAGTCTGTACTGCACTGCCCAGTGTGTGGATGGGCCCCACAGTGGTATCCTGTTAAGGCACTGCTCCAGTGTGTGGATGGGCCCCACAGTCTGTATCCTGTTAAGGCACTGCTCCAGTGTGTGGATGGGCCCCACAGTGTGTATCCTGTTAAGGCACTGCTCCAGTGTGTGGATGGGCCCCACAGTCTGCATCCTGTTAAGGCACTGCTCCAGTGTGTGGATGGGCCCCACAGTCTGCATCCTGTTAAGGCACTGCTCCAGTGTGTGGATGGGCCCCACAGTCTGCATCCTGTTAAGGCACTGCTCCAGTGTGTGGATGGGCCCCACAGTCTGCATCCTGTTAAGGCACTGCTCCAGTGTGTGGATGGGCCCCACGGTCTGCACCCTGTTATGGCACTGCTCCAGTGTGTGGATGGGCCCCACGGTCTGGATCCTGTTAAGGCTCTGCTCCAGTGTGTGGATGGGCCCCACAGTGTGTATCCTGTTAAGGCACTGCTCCAGTGTGTGGATGGGCCCCACGGTCTGCATCCTGTTAAGGCACTGCTCCAGTGTGTGGATGGGCCCCACAGTCTGCATCCTGTTAAGGCACTGTTCCAGTGTGTGGATGGGCCCCACAGTCTGCATCCTGTTAAGGCACTGTTCCAGTGTGTGGATGGGCCCCACGGTCTGCATCCTGTTAAGGCACTGCTCCAGTGTGTGGATGGGCCCCACGGTCTGCATCCTGTTAAGGCACTGCTCCAGTGTGTGGATGGGCCCCACAGTCTGCATCCTGTTAAGGCAGTTGTAAGGCTCATAACTATGACATCATAACTATGAACCTGGCAAAGTACTGTGTCTGTTGTGACATACCACTGCCCAACTTTATGGATGTCCTTTGCTAGGAAACTAGTGGTCAGATAGGACCCCTGACCAATCACAACCTCATGTAGGCAGGACTTAAATTTAAAGCGACTATTCAGTCCTAAAAACCCTGATGATTCTTACCTACTGATTGTAGACAGTAAAACTTTTCGGGGCCCAACGAATCCACCCTCAGAAATCTGAAAGCATGAATAACCTTCTGGGGAGCCTATGCCAAAAAAGCAATGTGTGTTTTCCCAGTGCTCCCTCAGCCATATAGATTGAGTGTATGAGTAGCCAGGTAGAAGCATCTTGTCTCTGATACCTGGGTCTGCTGGTTCTCTCCTGAATCTCATATTCTGTTATTTTGTATCTGTGCTCCTGGCAGCAGATCTTGGTGTGGAGGCAAGGTCTTGGCAGACAGCATGCGCACACACACACACACACACACACACACACACACCACACACACACCACACACACACACGCACTCTCGTAATTTAGATTCAGCCTCTGGAGCAGGCGTCTGCTGCTCCCCCTCTCTCTGCATTCAAATGTGTGTCAGACAGGATGGGTGCTGTGAGAGAGGGCGAGTCTGGACTGCAGAGCAGAGAGCAGGAGCGCACAGGATCCCAGCCTGTCTCTGGCTTCTGTGAGAGTGCCCCCTGCAGGTCATGACGGTGTACTGCCACTGCTGCTGTACCTGTGCTGTACTTGTGCTGCTGTGGCCATGTGATATTATCCCAGTCTTCTCCAAAGCCCATGTTTGAGTCGGTTTCAGTTTCATAACCAAGGTGATCTGGGCCTGTATGTATGAATACAGGGTGTCTCAGAGCAGAAGTGCTGACCTGCAATCAGGTTTTCTCCTGCCATATCCTAACCTAATCTACTATAAGCTAAAATGCTAAACTGGAGAGGGTGTCAGGATGCATCCTCCTTTCTGTCTGGGAACTGCGTTTATTATGGCAGCGATCGCCATGGCAGCTTAGACACAACCTCTCAGAGAGCGGTTTGCAGCAGTGTGATTTATCTGACACATGCCTCCTCTCACTGTAGTTTGTTTCAGTCAGTGTTTCCTTAGACTCACCTTCACTCTGAACTGCACTGCTTTCACCAGGCTTATAGTAGAGAGGTATAAACCTGGCCCTATCACTCTGAACTGAACTGCTTTCACCAGGCTTATAGTAGAGAGGTATAAACCTGGCACTATCACTCTGAACTGCACTGCTTTCTCCAGGCTTATAGTAGAGAGGTATAAACCTGGCACTATCACTCTGAACTGCACTGCTTTCACCAGGCTTATAGTAGAGAGGTATAAACCTGGCACTATCACTCTGAACTGCACTGCTTTCACCAGGCTTATAGCAGAGAGGTATAAACCTGGCACTACCACTCTGAACTGCACTGTTTTCACCAGGCTTATAGCAGAGAGGTATAAACCTGGCATTATCACTCTGAACTGCACTGTTTTCACCAGGCTTATAGCAGAGAGGTATAAACCTGGCACTATCACTCTGAACTGCACTGCTTTCACCAGGCTTATAGTAGAGAGGTATAAACCTGGCACTATCACTCTGAACTGCACTGCTTTCACCAGGCTTATAGTAGAGAGGTATAAACCTGGCACTATCACTCTGAACTGCACTGCTTTCACCAGGCTTATAGCAGAGAGGTATAAACCTGGCACTATCACTCTGAACTGCACTGCTTTAAACACCAGGCTTATAGCAGGGAGAGTATAAACCTGGCACTACCACTCTGAACTGCACTGCTTTCACCAGGCTTATAGTAGAGAGGTATAAACCTGGCACTACCACTCTGAACTGCACTGCTTTCACCAGGCTTATAGTAGAGAGGTATAAACCTGGCACTATCACTCTGAACTGCACTGCTTTCACCAGGCTTATAGCAGAGAGGTATAAACCTGGCACTATCACACATAGTACTTGACCTATCTGGAGATCTGGGCAGAAATCAACCAGAACTACTTCTTTTTGAAATGAAACTGTGCTTGTCTCCACCCCTCTCTGCCCTGACACCATCTCTTCCCTGTCATGACCTGACCTCCGTACCCTGCCATGACCCTACCCCCTGACCCCATCCTCTCCATATCTGACCCCACCCTCTCTGTCCCCTGACTCTGCCTGTGGCCCCGCCCTGCAGACGTGCCTGTAGCTGAGCTGCACGACCTGTTCTGTAAGAAGCTGCAGCAGTGCTGCGTGATGTTCGACTTCCTGGACTGCGTGGCCGACCTGAAGGGCAAGGAGATCAAACGTGCTGCTCTCAATGAGCTGGTGGAGGGCGTGGCCACCAGCCGGGGCGTACTCATTGAACCCCTGTACCCAGAAGCCATCAAGATGGTGAGAGTGAGCGACAGAGGGATGAAGGGAGGGAGAGAGAGATTTCGAGAGACAGGTGCATCATGGGAGGCAAAGAGAGAGCTCGAAAAAACTGAGGAGGCAGGGAGAATGAAATAAGAAAAAGATTTAGAGCCAGCACAGCCGGTATAGTGACATTACATTACATTAAAGGAACTTGTTAGACGCTCTTATCCAGTGCAAATTACAAGGCAAAGTGCATGTGAATGGTACAAAAAGTGCAAAGATAACCCTGGAGAGGGGTAAAGTCCCACCCAAAGGTGACAGAATAAATCAGGACTCCCCCATAGACGAATCTAGTAAGGAAAAACTTAACAACAACAACCTAGGTTAAAAACAAATGACATCTAAGAACAAGTACAGATAAGTGCAGTGAACATTACGAGCAAAGGAGGGGTGGGGAGAGGTGCAGCCTGAAGAGGTGAGTCTTCAGTCTGCACTTGAAGGTGGCCAGTGTCTCTGCTGCTCTGATCTCCAGATAGGGTAGGTCATTTCACCACCGGGGGGCCAGGACAGACAGCAGACGTGACCTGGAAGTGCAGGAGTGGAGACGGGGAGGCATCAGGTATCCAGAGGTGGCAGAGCAGAGGGGTCTGGCAGGGGTGTAAGGTCTGATGATCTTCTGGAGATAAGCTAGACCTGTCCCCTTAACAGCCTGGTATGCTAGCACCAAAGTTTTAACTTTGATGCACGTGGTAACAGGCAGGCAGTTAGCTGGGGGGTGACTTGAGAATGTCTTGGGAGGTTGTAGATCAGACGAGCTGCAGCAATCTGGATGAGCTGCAGGGGTCTGATGGCGGATGCCAGAAGGCCAGCGAGAAGGGAGTTGCAGTAGTCCAGGCGGGACAGAACCATTGCTTGGACCAGAAGCTGAGTAGAGTAGGTGGTGAGAAAGGGGCAGATTCTCCAGATATTGTACAGGAAGAACCTGCATGCCCGGCTCACCGCCACAATGTTCTCGGAGTGTGACAGTCTGTTGTTGATGACCACTCCAGGGTTCTTTGCACAGGACGAAGATGACACCAGGGTGTCCCTAAGAGAAAGATTTAAAAGCTGGGCTTGAGGTTTGAGGAGCAGAAGGAGAGAGAAGGAAGAAGGGATGTGCAAAAAGAGGAGACAGAATACGGGATACAGGAACAGAGGAAGAATAGAGTGAGGAAAGGAGAGACATAGGGGCGTAGAGTTTAAGGGCCTATCTCTCTCTTATCCTTGTAGATCTCAGTGAACATATTCCGCACTCTCCCGCCCAGTGAGAACCCCGAGTTTGACCCCGAGGAGGATGAGCCCACACTGGAGGCATCCTGGCCTCACCTGCAGGTATGCCCCCCGCTCCCCACTGCACAGATATAGACAAGCCCCCCACTAATCACCTCCTTACTTTTCTCTGATGTACAGATCTTCTTACCTGCGTGTGTATGTGTGTGCCTGTATGTGTCTCTCCTCTCAGCTGGTGTATGAGTTTTTCCTGCGGTTCCTGGAGAGCCCAGATTTTCAGCCTTCAATGGCCAAACGCTACCTGGACCAGAAGTTTGTCCTGCAGGTAAAAGAGGAGGAGACAGGGAGGGAAAATGAGAGGAGGGGAGAGCCAGAATTAAGTTGAATCTTAGCAGTAGAAAACATGTCTGCCTGATCCATTGTGCAATCTTTATTGATAAAGACGTGGAACATCTAATAATGTCTTTGTGTCTCTGTTGTCCATCTGCACCTGTCTGCATCCATCTGCGCTTGTCTGTCATCCCGCTGCATTCTGTCTTCTCAGCTGCTGGAACTGTTCGACAGCGAGGACCCCAGAGAGAGAGAATACCTGAAGACCATCCTGCATCGCGTCTACGGCAAACTGCTAGGGCTGCGAGCCTACATCCGCAAGCAGATCAACAACATCTTCCTCAGGTACGTCCCTCCATCTTCATCAGGTACACACCTTCATCTTCCTCAGGCATGGTCCATCATCTTCTTCCTCAGGTACATGCCTTCATCATAGGTACACTACTCGTCTTCATCTTCCTTAGGTAGGTGAATCCAAGACATTATTTATATACATAGTATATATGTGTTACACACAGGTTGTTTGTGAAATGAGTGTGTACAGTGCTTCCAGCCTGGTTCCAGCTCTACGGTGTGAAAGGGGGAATATAGAGCCAACCTGGTTCCAACTCTACAGTGGGGAAGGGGGTATAATGAGCCAGCCTGGTTCCAACTCTACAGTGGGGAAGGGGGTATAATGAGCCAGCCTGGTTCCAGCTCTACAGTGTGAAAGGGGGTATAATGAGCCAACCTGGTTCCAACTCTACAGTGGGGAAGGGGGTATAGTGAGCCAGCCTGGTTCCAGCTCTACTGTGGGAAAGGGGGTATAATGAGCCAACCTGGTTCCAGCTCTACAGTGGGGAAGGGGGTATAATGAGCCAGCCTGGTTCCAGCTCTACAGTGGGGAAGGGGCTATAATGAGCCAGCCTGGTTCCAGCTCTACAGTGGGGAAGGGGGTATAATGAGCCAGCCTGGTTCCAGCTCTACAGTGGGGAAGGGGGTATAATGAGCCAGCCTGGTTCCAGCTCTACAGTGGGGAAAGGGGGTATAATGAGCCAGCCTGGTTCCAGCTCTACAGTGGGGAAGAGGGTATAGTGAGCCAGCCTGGTTCCAGCTCTACAGTGGGGAAGGGGGTATAGTGAGCCAGCCTGGTTCCAGCTCTCTTTCCTCATTTTTGTCACATGTCACCCTTCATCTCTTTCTCTCTCTGTCCAGGTTCATATATGAAACTGAGCATTTTAATGGAGTGGCAGAACTCCTGGAGATTCTGGGCAGGTGCGTATCCTTTTGTAATGCACACACACTTTCACACTGGCAGACACTCACATTGCACATTTTACTTCAGAGGATTCACTCCCGATGAGAGGCAAGAGACCTACTCTACACAGGATAGATAATCTGTGTTTCATTTTAGAGAAGAGAGATTTTGGAGAGAGAAAGACAAGGGGAGAGAATGAGGGAGAGAGAGGGAGGGAGTCAGGGAGGGAAGGGAGAAGTGTTTGATGTCTTGTAGTTCTGGTTTGTAGTTTAAAGTGTTCTGTGTTTGTTTCTGTAAAGCTTTGACAATACATTCAAATCAACCCTGCCAATAACTGCAGTTTGAGCTGAATTAATTTGAATCGAGAACAAGAGAGAGAGTGCAAGTGAGCGAGTGAGTGGGTGTGCAGGAGAGAGGAAGATGACTAGCAAGACTGCGGGATTGAAGAATAAAGAGAGAGAGAGAGAGAGCATGTGAATCAGTGTGCGTGGGGAAGGGGGGAGGGGAGGGGGAGAGAAGGGGAAGGGGGTACGTTTACTCTAAGGTTTTATTCCAGTGTGAGTATTTATAGGGTCTCCCACACAGTCCCTTTGATAGAGCGAGAGAGAGCATGCAGGATAGAGAGAAAGAGAGATAAAATGGCAGACAGATGGAAAATAATAATAAAAAGCAGGATAGAGGCAGTGCAAGAAAAGAGGGATAGAGGGAGTGAGAGAGAAAAGTGGGTTATAAGGAAAGGAGAGATTTGAGGGGAAAAGGAAAAAGAACAGAGAGAAAGGCAGAAAAAGAATGATATGTGAGCTGAAAAGGAGTGATTGAGAGAGGTAGGAGCAAAAGGGAAAGTGAGGACAAAGCAGGGAAAGATTTAAAGAGGTGGCAAGAAGAGCAGCCTCAGGGAGAACGATGGGGGGATGAGGGGGATGCAGAACGGAGGGATGGAGGGAGCAGGAAAGGCAGGAGGAGGTGGGAAGGACTGGGTGAAGTGTTTGAAGAGAGGTAGATGAAAGGTTGTGGATGAATGGATGGATGGAGGTGAGGGTTAGGGGTGTGGCGGCAGCTCAGAGAACTGTGTGGTTTGCTCAGCTTTGCCAGGGAAGAAACAGGATTAAGCCTGTCATTGCTCTCTAACGCCCTCTGCTGGCTGTCTGGACGCCTGTAAGCACGCAAAATGAGTATATGCTCACTTCCTGTTCCTCCGACAGCAGAGGCAGGGTGTGATTATTGACATTTTTGTGGTTAGGAAGGAAGTGAGGGCTCGTCTTCACGTGAATACAGGAGTCACATGTTCTCAACTTCCTCATCCTGAATCTGTGTGAATCTGTCTGTTTTTGCTGATGCAAAAAAAAAAATAACAGAAGAAAAAATTAACCTCAGAGGTGGATTTAAGGCCAGGACACAGGTTGTCGGGGTGTGAATGTGTGTCCTCGTCTTGCAGCTGACTGTGGGAGGAGGGAGTCTGGGTAAAGGGCGGCTCTCGGCCCCTCCCTGTCTCTCTCTGGGGTGTATGACAGAGAGCCACTAAAGGCCCGGTTATACTCCTTTGTGGACATACACACGGACAGCTGCGGACACCATGTAGGCGTAGGTGTTCTTATTATACTAATTTCTAGTCCGCTTAGAGGACGCTTTCCATTGGTTCTTGTTCTTGGTTTTCCAGCACACGTGCAGTTGGTGCCCTTGTAGCGTAGTTGGAGGTAAAATTGGAGGCACACGGAAATCCACACAGAGCCTCATGTACACTCTCTGATGACGAAATTTATGTCACTCGGACCCTAGCGGACCGTCGCATACACTCGGATCTGCAAGGCATAACACTGGCATAACACTCCCATACAGTCAAGCTCACCCACATCTCTCGTGTTCAGTGGAATTCTATGTGATTATTTTTTGTACTTGAATATTGAAGGTGTGCGATTTCCGTTTGAGAGAGATTATATTTGTAATTGAGGGTGTGAGATTTCCATTTTAAGCAGTGTCTATTTTAAAAAAGATTAATTTTCTATTTCAGGGGCATGAGATTTCTATTTGAGGGAGACTGTTTCACTGTTGCCATGGCAGCCCCCATTGACATTGTACTCCCTTCTCTGTCCTCTCTCTCTCCACATCCTCTCTCTCCCTTTCTCTGACTCTCTCCCTCTCTCCCTGCTCCTCTCTCTCCCTCCCTCTCCCCCTCTATCCCTCTTCCTCTCCCCTCCTCTCCCTCCCTTTATCCCTCCCTCCCTGCTCCTTTCCCCCTTCCTCCTCCTCTCTCCCTCTATCCCTCTTTCTCTCCCCTCCTCTCTCTCTCCCTCCCTCGATCCCTCTCTCTCCCCTCCATCCCTCTCTCCCTACTCCTCTCCCCCTCCTTTCTCCCTCCCTCTCTCCCTCTCTCTCCCTGCTCCTCTCCCCCTCCTTCATCCCTCCCACCCTCTCTCCCTCCCTCCCTCTATCCCTCTCTCTCTCCCTTCTTCTCTCCTCCTCTTCTCTCTCTCTCCCTCTCTCGGCAGTATAATCAACGGCTTTGCGCTGCCTCTGAAGTCGGAGCATAAGCAGTTTCTGGTGCGTGTGCTGATCCCTCTGCACACTGCCCGCTCGCTGTCCATCTTCCACGCACAGGTCAGTACACCCCTCAGCCAATCAGTGCTCTCATCAGCCAGACACTCCGATTCCCTTAGCCAATCAGTGCTCCCCTCGGCCACTCAGACCTCCCCTCGGGCCAATCAGTGTTCCTCTTGCCAAGAGCATACAGACAGAAATCAACGATTAACTCAGAGAGACTAAGACTAAGTCAGACTAAATTAGAGAGAAGTAGAGTAGATCAGAGACATCTGCTCAGTACATGGCTACAGAGATTTCAGTGGGACATCAGTATATCATTTTCTGTGTGTGTCACAACCCGGCTCATAAGGCCATGACAAAAAAGGGAGACCACGCAGGGAATTACGGGGAAAAATCTGAATTTGTTATTAAGTAAACTGAAACACGTAAAAAAAGAAAACATGATGTGTGGAAGTCTGTAAGCTATCAGTTTATGCATGTGCATGAATTAATGAGAAGTGTAATCATGGTGAGTGTTGTTCAATGCAAAAGCCAAACAAATTAATACATGTGTGGAGAAGGCAAGCAAGCGACTAAGCCAGCAAGCAAGCTTGAATGGGAGAAAGCAGGTTAAATAGCATAGCACACCCCATCCAGGTGTGCCACAATCTAAGACGGCTTGTCCCAGCTCCACCCACCAGCCTCCTGTTTCAAAAGAAAAAGCAAATACACAGGAAGCCGGCAAGCGGAGCCAGGGAGCCGTAACATGTGTCTTTTTGCTGTTTGTGGACATACAACTGTCTGTTGGAGTTCATTGAGTGGGAAAAGAGAAAGACAGTGTGTATGTGTGTGTGTGTGTTTGTGTAATAAAAGGGCAAGTTTGTTTTTCCACATGTCAAAAGCAGCAGCAGACCAGTGCACAGGCAGGGTCCGGGCAGAATGTCTGCAGACCCCGCTGAGCCTCATGGAGCTCGCCACCATGGAGCTAACGAGCATTTAACGACTGAGCTAACGAGCGTTTAACGAGGCGTTTCTCAATTGGCTGCAAGGTTCCGCTGGGAGACTAGGGACTTAACTACTCTCGGATCTATGGCATCGCCTCTAAAACGTCCGCGTACAAACACTCCGAGAAGAGATTAAAACATTTTACCTGATTTGTGAAACTACAGAGCAGTCTAACTCCCAGGTGCAGGGTGTCAGGTGTTAAATCATGGATGAGAGATTTTTCGTTTCTCCTTAAGTAGAAGCAAATTAATTCGGTCATCGGATAATTTACCATCTGTATGATACTGCAGTGGTATCATACTCATTAACATAGTTCTGTTCTAACACTTTAAATATAGTCTTGATTTAATGCCTGCATTTTTATTGGTCACCGCTCATAAATCCTCAGTGTGCGGCTACAGTACATCTCATACACCATTAGAGGGAGACTACGAGGCACCACAGGACATGGGATAACGGACTTCATTGAAATTGCGGGTTTGACATTGGTCACTGTTACATTCATTTTCATCATAAAGACAGGACATCCTCTGCTCATATCTGCTCCAGTGTGTGTGCTTTAGGTGCTTGTAATAGATGATCAATGTGCTCCGGTAATACCATCATTCCTCATAGTTTTATCTAGCGGAGGTGTGTGATTTGCAGAATGGAGATTTATGGTCAGTGGAGGACTCCAACTCCAACAGTAGCTGACTGAGAGCACAGTCAGAGATGCTGGTGTGTGAGAAATGTGACAGACAGAAGTGTGTGTGAGTGTGTGTGCACGTGTGCGCATGTTTGTGCATGCCGTTTGTGGGCTGTGCATGTGGGTAACACCTTCCGCTGTTTCAACTTTGAAGCTGAGAACCTGCCCTACATTCTCTCTCTCAACAAACACCGTCTTGCAGCCTCCCCCATTACCACCCCCCTCCCCACACATGTGTGCACACACACACACACAAACATACATTATTCAGTGCAGGGACTGACAGGAGGCTCATATCTAATGCTGATCTCATATTCCAACTGGTACTTCCAACTCTCTCACTGCGGCGCATACATTACTGATGGCAGACTGAGGCTTTAGGATCCTCCTAATGGGTGGAAGCTATTGTGAGCTGTCACTCATTGACTTGCTTCAGCCAATCAAAAAATGTTTTCTTTGCAGCCTAATTTGATGATTGGTGCAGACCAGTGGGTCACTGATAGCATTGCTGAGTTTGTGTCCTCCCTGATGTTGTGTTGTCTCTTTGGACTGGTTTTATTGTTGAGTTTGGCTCCTTTTGTTTTTCAGCTGGCCTACTGTGTGGTGCAGTTTATGGAGAAGGATGCTACTGTCACAGAATATGTGAGTGTCCCAAATCCCTCCTTGATTTTGCACGACATCTGCACTCACCTGCAGAAAAGCTACAGCAGTGGCAGTCAGACCAATCAATCAATCAATCAATCAATCAATCAATCAATCAATCAACCATTCAGCCAATAAACCAATAAATCACTCAATTACTCAACCAGTCAGCAATTATTAATTGTACTAGTACATCAGACAATCAATATTTTTGTGGAGTGCAGTGGAATTACAAACAGATAGTGACACCATGATTAGCATTTCCTAATGGGAACAAAATCCCACTCCCCATTTTTCTCAGTCAGTTTTGGGTTAAAAGTTGTGTAAATACTGATATCTTTTTTTCTTCTTTCCTTTCAGATAATCAGAGGTTTGCTGAAATACTGGCCCAAGACCTGTACCCAGAAAGAGGTGAGTGAGGCTGATGCACACACCTGGCAGGTAGGTGTACCTGTAGTGTCTGATTGAGTTAAGTTTGCTAGTAGCAGCTAGCTGTGGAGATGTTACTGTTATATCTCAGAGTGATGCGATGCACAGCTTGACTCAGATTGGCTCTGTGTTCCTTGGCTTGAATGAAGGTAACCAGGTTGGTTCAGGTAGATCAGAGAGACTGTGGCGCTGCTGAGAGCAGAATGGGCATGGTCAGTGTGTGGAGTGGGCGTGGTTGGTGTGTGGAGTGGTTGTGGTCGGTGTGTGAAGTGGGCGTGGTTGGTGTGTAGAGTGGGCGTGGTCAGTGTGTGGAGTGGGTGTGGTCGGTGTGTGGAGTGGGTGTGGTTGGTGTGTGGAGTGGCCGTGGTTGGTGTGTAGAGTGGGCTCTGAGCAGGTGCCTCCCCCTGCTCAGGTGATGTTCCTGGGGGAGATGGAGGAGATCCTGGACGTGATCGAGCCGTCGCAGTTCCTCCGGGTTCAGGAGCCTCTCTTCAGGCAGATCGCAGCCTGCATCTCCAGCTCACACTTCCAGGCAAGGTCCTCCACCTGTGCCTCCCAGCTCAACCCCTCTCTCTTTCATCCCCCCATTCTACTCTCTGCTCATTATCCATCCTCCTGCCCTGTGCTTCCCATCTCACACCACTCATTAATCCCTCTCTCTCCTGCTGTTACTGAGTGTATTTAATGAATCTTGCCCTCCCTTTGAAAGTGGCTAGCTGTTGCTAAGTGTAACCTAATGTGTTCATTGTGCTGTCTGTCCCACAGGTGGCGGAGCGTGCCCTGTATTTCTGGAATAATGAGTACATCCTCAGTCTGATAGAGGAGAACTGCCAGGTCATCCTGCCCCTGGTCTTCGCCACGCTCTACAGAGTCTCTAAGGAGCACTGGAACCAGTCAGTCCAGCCCCACACAGGGATAAACTTGCTTACAGAATGCAACAAACCCCACAAAAAGCATAGAAAATCCTCTCACTTGCACATTGTGCAAAGCTCCTTGTTTTCTATTGTTATTCATTAATTTTCCTGTATTTCTTTGTCATTTTAAAAACAGGTGGAAATCAGACAAGGCTTTTCATAGCCAAATAAATAAAGTGTTAAAGTCATATTATAAAACTATGAATTCCCAGAAGGGAAAGTCTGGTTTTTGAATGACTGCATAACAGAAGTCTTGTATTGCCATCTAGCTGCTGGAGGTCTGAATTACAGATTAAAAGCTGTTAAAGCTGTAGTAAATGCATGGCCTTGGTGGTGACTGTGAGGGTGTACCCTGGAGTTCCCTCTGCACTGCACATGCTCTGTGTTCAGCCATGTTGCTGATGTCATCCCTCACCTGTGCTCTGGGTCTTTCTCCGCAGGACCATCGTGTCTTTGATCTACAACGTGCTGAAGACCTTCATGGAGATGAACAGCAAGCTGTTTGATGATCTCACTGCCTCATACAAAGTGGAGAAGCAGAAGTGAGTGTCTGTCAGTGTGTGTGTGTGTGTGTGCAGGTTTGGCGATCAGTGTGTTAGATGTGTGTGTATGACTCTGTCTCTCCATCCCCCTCTACCCAGGGAGGTGAAGCGGGAGCGTGAAAGAGTGGAGCTGTGGCGGGGTTTGGAGGAGCTGCAGGACAGGAGGCTGCAGAGCCTGCAGGAGGCCAGTCTCAACCAGCGGAACCTGCAGGAGCACCCCGCACCCAGCCCCACCCCTACCCCTGGCCCCACCCCCGCCCAGCCCGACCCAGCACCCTGTAGCACCAGCGCCACCTAGAGCATCCGTCTCCAACTACACAACACTGAGAGAACACCTGAAGACACTGAGCTACACTCAGACCCACTGACTCACTCAGTCACATTCACAGCTACAGACACTGAGCTACCCACTGACTTACTGTCACTGACACACAACATACAGAACAACTACAGACACTGAGCTACCAACTGACTTACTCTCACTGACACACAACATACAGAACAACCACAGACACTGAACTAGCCACTGACTTACTCCCACACACACACACACACACACACACACACACACACACACACACACACATTATAGAGAACAAGTACAGACACCAAGCTACGCACTCACACACTTCATAGAGTCTGGAAGTCCGCTTCCTGTGCTACACTCAGACTCACACTTACAATCTGGATGGAGTCTACACCACAGGAGTCTGATTCTTGCCCCGGAAGGCTGCAGTGCCTGCTGGGTTTTTCTGTGTTTCAGCATTTAATTGAGCAATGAAAGCCCCTGATTGGCTAAAGAGTCAGTACACCTTGTTTCTGTTTTCAAGGCCTAAATTTGCTTCCACAAAAACCTGCAAACACAGAATCCCTCCAGATCTGGAGTTTGACATGACTCCTGTACACTCAGAGAGACACTACAGACACCAGATTCAGTCAGTGGTTCTCTAACTTGATTGCAGGGAACTCATGTTTACACTGGTTTCTGTTCACCACAATCTCTTAATGAGTTAAGGATTGAAAACGTGCTGAAGTTCTGCCATGATCTTATTGTAACACAGTTATGGTATGGTTTTTTTTTGTACTTGCTGTCTCGTATCACTTGATATAGTGGTTTAGTTTTAGTGGACAGGCTTCCAAACACTCATGTATATGATTCAGCTGCCAACTGAATCAGTTGAAAATAAAACCTGATTCAGATGTGTGTGCAAATATAGGACAGAAAAACACCATTTGTTGATCTGTCTTGGGATATGAATAATAGACATTATTTGTTAATTCTACATGTCTAATGAAGTATATAATTAAGAACAAATACAGTTCGGGGGTAATACGAACCAGTGTACACTATGGGTACCCAGGACTGAGATTGAGAAGCACTTAACTACATTACCCAGCAACCCACAGGCCCACCCTGAGAACAACACCAGGCCAGTCACCGAGCTACTCACCTACAGACATTCAGACACAATGACCATGTAGTCTGAGCACAATTAGGGCTGTCAACCCATTTAAACAAAATTAAAAAAATGTTGATTACATTTTTCCAATTAGTTTAGTTAATTGGTCCATTAATTGGATGCAGTTTGTAAAGAAGGATTTATATTCATTTTTGTATTTGTTTCTAAAACATTAAAGTTCTGTTCCAAGGGGCAACTTGTGGTTGAAGTTATATCAATCACATAGAGAGCTCAGCAACTTCTCTACTTGAATGACAAAACACCAGCTATGTTAAACGTAATGCTACCTTTATGTCACCAAAAGGCTTACGTCGGTTAACATTAGCTAAAATGTTTACACTGAGGGAAGTATGCCCTTTTAATACCTTTTACAAGTAGGCTATGTTAAAATCTTAATTTTTGTATAATTCGACTGGTTAATCGATTAGTTATTATAGCCCTGCCATGTGCTGACACACGCAAACACAGTGAGGAGAGCTTAGGCCAGAGCTTGACTAGGAGGAATTCATTTCATCTTCTGCCCTTAGTTACTTGATTAGCCCAATCATTGATGTGATATGATGTGTTAGCGGTACTCCCTGAGAAGCTCATGGGTGGCAGCTGATTGAGCCAGGGTAATGGGATAAAGCAAAGCCGCACACACAGCGACTCCCTGGGACTAGTGCTGCCTGTCCCTGGAGAGCCCGGAGAACAGCTACAGACCAACATGCTGTTTCAGAATATAAGGCCAGATCAACAGTCTGCTTCAAGAATGCCAGCCCAGATGGACCCAGTGCTTTAGAGCTCAAAAGCTCTACTGACTTGCATTCATCAAACTACTACAACAACTTGCATGAATGTGCACACCTTTGCTATGATTCACTCACACAACTACATACACAAACATACATGCATGTGTGCACTCTCTCTCACAGACACACACACACACAGACATACACGTGTGCACTCACATTCACACAGGTACTGAAACCAGAGAAAATTTATAGAACACAGCTGTTCAGGTTCTCTCCGATCCGACATGCAGGACCAGCCAAATCGACTTTTTATCATAAAAAAAGAAGAGGAACAACTCTCTCAAAAAAAGACAAAGGATACTCTTTCTTCTCCTTCTACTATTTATTCTACTACTGCTACTACCACTAACAATAATGTTTTATATACATATATACATCTGAGTATAGTGACAGTGGGGTTAACTTGTATACTTCTCCATTTTACCTCAGCAGGCTAAGTGCTGCTAATCTGACGTGAGAATACCTGGTTCTAGTCTATTCATATACTCCACTGAAACAGAGAGGAGAGACCGAGAGAGCAAGAGAGGGAGGAAAAAGACATGTTATATTAGCAATATTGTTCATTTTTAATGATGTGTTTGCCGATGGAGAGGGAACGGCCCAAACCCTCTCCCTCCCCCCGCCAAAGTTACGTAGCCACTTGATATGTTCTGTCAGTGCCTCTATGTGATTTGCAAATGCTTAACTGATTTTACAGTCATTTCATTTTTATGTTTGCATTTGTAAGTTTGCTTGCTTGCTTGTTCTAGTTGGTTTCATATTTTTAAGGCTTTTTTCTGAGCAGGTTGGGTATGGGGGGAAGAATAAACTGTAAAATGGTGAATTTTTTATTTTAATTTATTATTTTTTGCAAATGACTGATTTGCGATATTTGCACTTGTCTGTGTATGTGTGGAGAAAGTGTGTGTGTGTAACATGTAGCTTATCTGGGATGGTAGAAGGCTAGAGAGCTTTTGTTATGGGTCTCCAACCCCTTATGAAAGAACAGGGTTTGATTTAGAATGTAATTCTCTTGATTGTGAACCTGCCCGATTTTAAACTGTAATTTCTGGTAGCTGGTCTCCATTAAACAAACAATTTAAAACCTCTCACCATTTTTCATGTCAGAACCATGCCTTGTTCACTTGCTGTCTGGCCTGGGCATACAAGTTTTGTGGTCAGCCAAAAAAAAAAAAAATATAATATATATATGTATGTATTTGTAATAAAAAATGATGCCTGGGTTCACTCGGTCATAGACAGCAATCATATCAATATTATAATAGTATTGCAGGGAACATACAAGGACACCTCCTCAGAGATCCAAAGTCTTGGTGCATGCAACATTGTGCAAAGAACACAACATCTGACTTTAATTCAGTCACTTATTATTTTTAAAGGGTTAGATTGGAAGCAGGAATGCCTGACAATTGTTGCACTGACAATTGAGATGTTGAATGAAAAGTGACTCTTTGAACACCTTCTTGGTTTAAATACACATTTTTTGTGTCACACTCCAAACGCATTCATGTGTTTGCTGTTATTTTTTTTACACTAGGTAAATTGTCCTTTCTGGCTGTGATTTGTGGGACTGGAAACCCAGCTTGACAAGATGGCCTCCTTGAGCGGCCATTTTTGGAATTCAGCAGTGAGAGATTTGGCAGGTGATGCCAGTTGGCGGCCTGGTCTTTGTCATGCGGGAATCATCTTTAATTTGGTTTTGTGTTGCCATGGTAATGGCTTTTTTCTTTAGCTGACAGAAAACATTGCAGTCACTTGGGATTTTGAAATCAGCCTGGTAGTCTGAACACACAGACCCTCACATACACACACACACGCACACACATACATACTCATGCAGTCAAACATGCAGAAATACTCTTGTTCACACACACACACACACACATATTGGCATGCTGCATGCTGCACAGTCACACAGTGCAGTGTTCTTGAAGGGAACCCTTGACAGATATATGTAAAATGCTGATATTTTCTTGCAGAGGAGTCACATTATTATACTGGACTGATTAACAGAACAAAGAACTTGCTGAGAAACTTATTCATTGTTGTCCTCTCAGGCTGAAAGCCAGAAATTGACTTGAGGTGACTGGATTAGCAGCAGGGTGGAGTAGAACCCTGAAATGCTCAGTGGGTCTCAAACTCATTCAGGGGCCCTTCTGTGTAAGCTGGTTTTTGGTACAGCCATCCAAAACATTGCTCCACCATAGGGTTCCACCATAACTTTGTCTGGAAACTTAAACATGACACATGTTTTGACCTGATACCCTCTGCTGTCACTGAGCTCATTTCATGCAAATACTTTGTTTCAGTAACCCAGGTGTTCACCCACTATACTGTAATCAAATCAATGAAAAAAAATTAACTTCTTTTTAAAGGGACCATTTGCCATTAATTCGCAAAATGAGAGCATTGGTTTGTCCAACTGACTGCAAGTCCACGTACGTGAAAATGAAATATTCATTTTTCATGAGAAAGTCATTTCTGACATAATGTTAAGAGGGTAAATAATCCCCAGTGGACTTTAAGCATCTAGTTAATAACAATTAACAGCAGATTCCCAATGAAAGGTTGGCACTGTGGTTAGAATGAAAACCAGTAGGACAGTCTGGCCCAGCGCAGCCCAGAATACCCAAAACTCTGGTTTTTGGGGAATGGGTAAGCAAATCCTCAGTGATGTTGTGGGGGGTGGGTAGAGGGGTCAGAATTTTCCTATGAGCCCTTAAGGGGGCAAGTTTCAGGGGCATGTCAGTCATGCTAATTCATAGGGAACGGGGTAGGGACAGTTTTTGTCTGGTTTGCCATGGTAAATTTGACTTTTTGGTTTAACGCCTGTTTTTGTTTTTCCCTTTTTTTTTCTTCAGGCCACCTGTATCCACTGTTGTGCCCCAATTTAATTTTTACCATGTGTGATCATGCTTCACTTATTACTTATTTTTGTACCCTCCCCCCATCCAATTTAAAGGTATAGGACTGACTGAACATTGAGGGAATACAAAGGACTATCTGGTACGTGAAATAAGTTTGTCTATCAGATGCATATGTACATAACAGCCCATACTGTTACGTTTTTCTTGTCTGACATCTCTGAGACAATGCTGTCCACTTGATTTGATTACTTTGAACATGTGTATTTCATTAAACTAAGGATTTATGAACTTCAGAGTCCTGCCGAGTGTCTCTCCTCTCCTGTGGTCTCCAGCCTCATCACAAAATAGCCCCCCCCCATCATCACAACATCCTGTCATGGTTTATTCCTTACATAGTTTTGTATCCATGCCACTCAAATGATCACAGAAAAAATGTTGAAACCCACATCTCTGCTGTCAAATTTCCCAAATGCAATCAGAACGACACCAAATTAGTTTTATAAACGCATTTATTTTACCTTACACATACAGCAAATAGAAAATAAATTTACAAAAGTTTGCACAATTTTTTTTTTGCTTGCTTAAAAAAAGAGCATAAAAGTATTAAAAGAGTCCGAATGGAGGCTTGGAGGTGGCACAGGGATGGCAGTCTCCTGTAGCCCTGTTTGTCTCGCCCCAGTAGCTGAGTCTGCATCTCCACCCGTCAAAGGGGTACAGAGAGTGCCTCATCAGCAAGGGAGCACAACTCCAGTCCCACAGGACTGGTACATAAGGGCTGTGTCTCACCATCTCAGTGCTTAAGTCACTGATTGGTTTATGAATCTAGACGCATTTTTTATGGCCTAAAATGGCTGCCAATTTAAAATATAGCACAAAACGTGCGTATCATTCCCATTTGTCTGGACTGCGAACAATTCATCCCACGGCTACAAATGTAAGTTTTATGCTATACTAGCTAGCTAGAATTTTTCTCAATGGGCATTCATAGCCAACTTAAATTGGCTAGTTAGTGATCTCATGTTGAGTGATTAAATGTGACTAGACAACAGTATTTAGCTAGCCAGCAAGGACAAGCAAGAAGGCATCTCTACACATTTTTGTCAACCATGTTTTTGCTCCCCATAGCCTAACCAGGGCTGCCTGGTATACAGAAACAGGGTTTACAGTTCTGAGCATATTGCCGCCCTGCTGTCTTCAGTAGGGTACTGCACTTTGCAAAGGGACCTTGGGCTATCCTCATCCCTTAAGTCATAAAAAAAAAACATGCAGGAGAGGGTCTATTCAAATCCCTGCCACACCAGAAAACAAGACTCTGCCCAATCTGACTCCAGATAGAAAAACAAGTTTATCTTCACATTCTCCCAAAATGAATTATCAAAAAACAGCAAACAAGCTTTAAACGCAAAACCTCAGGTATTAATCCTCCTCCACCTGTGTTAGTTTTGGATTTCTCATTTAGCCATGAGGAACTTTCACCAAACAATTTCTCATAACGCACAGCTTACAGAATAATTTTTCATTTATTAAATAAAAGTTATTGTGTTTACGAAGCATTAATTAATCTCTCCCTGTTGGCACTTGAAAGATTGTCTCTCATCAAGATTGTACTTTTGTCTTATTGCATCCGTAATAGATAGATATCATTTTTTCCGAAGAACACTTTTGGTATGCCTAAAATATTACTTCAGCAATTGCAGTAAATCATGCTATAGAATGTCCAAAAATGTTTCGTATAAAACCTGCTCTCTGTCTTCCTATAAATAATTTTATTGGTTTGCATACATTTTTAAATTCATGCTCATCTTTTCGAGATTGCATACTTTTATTAAACCTGCGCTTGTCTTAATGCAGAGGTGTTAAACTTGGGTTGCGCAGGGCTTGGTGAACACTGATGGCCTTGGGCCTAAGTGCTGTGTTCTCAACATTTTCAATCTGCCCTGCTGTTTTTGTCTGTGCTTAGACTCCCACAACTAGCAGATAACGACCGCCTCCTTTAGTCCACGTGCCGAAAATATTTTTGCTCCAGAATATTTTACAAAACTCGCTGATCAGCCAAAATGACCTATATATTAGTGGCGAGAGGCTCACAGTAAACTAAGCAAGTGGACCTCACCCAGAAGCATTTTCACTGATAGTTTGGAGACATACACAACATGTGGGTGACACAAAGCTGAACTTGTAATCGCTTGCCGTAACCGTCATGTGGCTACAATCAGAAAATGAAATCTCTGATCAAGTTCGTGGCCATCACTCTTTGTGTAAGACAACTATAAAAGTACTGCTAGGTAAGCATCAAATGCTTAAAATACCTGCATTTCACTGAAATATGGAGATTATTACATAGAGATGATGAAAATCACATGTGAAAAATGAAAACTGGCTTATTACTTTGAAATGCTTTTGGGCTACTGGTGCTTGCCTAGCTCATTCTGACCACTCACCAAAGCAGTATACAATGCACTGTACTGGACCAATTAAGAGGAAACATTAAAACAAATAAAAACCAGGAGGCCCTCTGTCCTCCTGAACAAAGCCTGAGTCTCTAAGACCTGTGATCATAAAGCATGAATGAGTGCTGATCTGGGATCAGTTTCCCTAGTCTATATCCTAACCTAATCCATTATTACCTAAAAGGCTAAACTGGTCTGAGATCAGCTATTCTGCTTTGAGAAACATCTTTGAATAGGAGCCCTGGTTTAATTACAGAACAAACCTTGACATCTTTCCCCAACCCTCTCTAGTAACCTCCCTCCTGGCTACATTAGTTCAGTTTAAGGGTTCCCCATGCACCTGGTCCTGGAGAGCCATAGGGTGTGCTGGTTTTTGTCTTTACTAAGCACAAACCTCGGCTGGTTTTTAGGGCTAAATCGGTTGGTTTGTCAATTTTATGGTTAAAATGGAAACCGGGCTGCCTTGCAAAAAAAAAAAAACAACCCTGCTAATATATATTAATATCTGTGAGATGAGCCCACCCCCACAGGGGCAGGTTCTGTGACAGGGAGCCAATGAAAAATAGTTCATAAATCCAGCAGAGGAAGCCGGTTTCCACTTCCCATTTCTGAACTTGTTTTAATCAGATGACAAGACGAGACATAGCCATCTGAGAATGAGACAGAAAAAGTTGCAGACGCGGTGTCTCTCCATGACCAGAGCTGGCGGGCCCTGGCTCAGTGTACCCTTTGAATGTGGTCCCACTGCCCCCTCCCCCCACCCCTCCCCCACTCAGTGCCTGGCCTCGGTCTCAGACTGTGCTGCTGTCGGGTTGCCATTGACCTCATCCTCTGACTCTCGAGGGCTCCACAGGAAGGAGAACCAACTTCGAGAGGCCTTCATCTGCCGCCCCGATGCACTACTGCGACCCTTCTTCACTTCCTACACAGCAGGATGAGAGGAGTGGAAGAGAGAGGGGGAGGGAGTCAAAACAGGAGCTTACAGTC
Source organism: Albula goreensis (assembly GCA_022829145.1). Taxonomy (NCBI): domain Eukaryota; kingdom Metazoa; phylum Chordata; class Actinopteri; order Albuliformes; family Albulidae; genus Albula; species Albula goreensis. The sequence goes on along the minus strand of CM040742.1, from coordinate 10,906,448 downwards.
AGTACCCTGCGGTAATTAACCTCTACTTCAAATTCCCAAAGCCTTCCAGCCAACTGTCTTTGGTATTTTGGCTCAATTAAAAGGGTAACACCCCTCTTCCCTCATGCTCACCTGTCCTCCTTTGTCCAGCCAGGTGTCAAACTCATCACTCATGCGCCGGAGCTGGCGGCCGTAGCGCTTAGCAGCCCACAGGGCAGCCGGGGCAGACTGGGACCGCCCCCGAAATGGAGTCTCCTCCTCTGACACCCCTTCCCGCAGATCTGACTCCGCCCCCCGAACTGCCGACCACGCCTCAGATTCAGAGAGCACCCGCACTCTGCCCCTCCTCTCCCCTGGAACACACCAATGATGGAGTTGGCAGGGCTGTCAGTACTGACCAATCATGCACAGATGAGCATGACTCCTGACCAATCACAGAAAGGGCAGGGCAAAACTACTGGCCTACACATTAGTATATATTACAGCAGTCAGCTCAATGAGTGAAGCAGCAGTAGTGCGTAGCTATACTACAGTACAGGTGAGTAGCTGATCAGTCTCACCTGGGTGTCTGCCCAGCGGTGCACTGGACATGTGACTGAGCTCAGACGTGGCTTCTGATTGGTCTGAGTCTCCTGCATCGTCCATGGATAGTGGGTTGACGGGCGAGAAGGTAAAAATATGACCTATGGTGACATCTTGACAGATAGAAGGAACACATGATTTACATGGATGGTGAGCAGTAGGGTGAAAACAAAAGGAAAAGTGTGCATCTCATTCAGGACCTCAAAGTTACATTTGACCACTATTATTTAGATTCCTCATTCAAGAAATTGTACATACAAAATTACACAGTAGATTTAAAAACTGTTGAATGCATACACTTAAATGAACTGCTTTTAACAAACATTAAAATATATATTCTGTGGAAGAATATAATTGGCTAGCACAGAAATTGTACTGAACATCCCCGGATTAAATTAAAAGTAAAATTCGATTACACTGACCACAAATAAACAAAGTAATTGCTAACGATACGACTTACATATTTGTTATTAGTTGGTAGCCTGCTATCTTATCTTAACTGAAACGTTGCATTATATAACAGACTTCGCTGATTAACATCGTCAGCTGTTATTTTATCAGTTCGCTTTAGTTTAACACATTATTCAGTTTAGCTTGCTAGATTCATGTACGTGTATATAGATTCATAGTCCATATTCAAATATATGCACACAACAAACAGACACACTGAAGCACTTGCAATACCCTGTGGTCAAGAAAATGTTACAACAAGCTTTCGAAAATTACGAAACATGATAGTACTTCTTGAGCGCAGAGCCGAATGATACGTTGGCAGAATCATTCTTGACTTGCCAGCTGTCCTCTTCTTGGCTGATGTTAAAACCGCAACGGGTCAGTCTTGATTATCCCCCTCGTTAATTTTAAGTAGGCTAGTTGATAACAATTTGAAAACAACTACCGTCTTCTTTGCATTATCGCATACTGACAACAGAGAGTACTTCGCAACATGCAGTTAACTAGCTGGCTAGCTAGATTACTATGTTTACGGCAACACCCCATACACGCTGTCAAATCGATTGTTTTAACGTCGGGTAACTCGTTCTGTCACACTGTCGAGTGCGTACTTTGTATGATTTGCACTAAATAAGCTACCCATATAAAAATATATATATTTTTCTCAAGTTCTTTGCTGAATTCGATTGCTTATCCGTGTTTTAGCCCAAAGTGTTCTTCGTGCCTTCTTTTTGTTCGGTGTATTGTTGTTGTTGCCTGGGCTTGTTTCAGAGTTTAGGTCACTGTCTCGCGCACCTCCACCAATTGGGTGGCGGGATGCCGTATAGTTACAGAGAGCGCAACCAATGAAAACTCACCATCAGGCCGCTATGACTGGCCCTTTCGGAAACGTCACTGTTGCGAGCGGGATTCGGCTCGTGCACTCACCGGGTTCTTGTTTACTTCGGCTTCCTGTATGTTGTGTGTTGTCTACGTATGTACTGTACCAGTTTATGTGACTTTTGTCGACATTAAAATTCTATACTTTATGTTTTTTCATATTTTTCACCACATTTGAGCTGTGCAGATTATTTCTTCTCTTCTTTAAACGTAAATGCATTGCAGTTAGTTGTTCTCTGAAGTGACCTGTGCAAGCAAGAAAAATCCGTAACAATATCACTCGATCACCACTGAGTTCTGTCACCTAGTATCAGTTGTATAATGGACAGCAATCAGCTTTATTACTAAATATACTTAATTATCGTAGGCAGACATTCAGAGTTTAAACTAACACCAGATTCTGATGAGATGAAAGCTAAGTGAACAAAATTACCAATTCCACAATTGGCAGCCTTCTCATTATCCAGTTTGAATTGTATGATACATGATAATATAATAATAATTGTTAGAGTTATACAAAACATATGCTGTCGGCCAGAATTAAATTTCTCATATCCGAAGCTTTCTATTTAAAGAGAAACTGAAGCACAGGAATGTGCACATGCTATACATACAATTCAGTTATCATAGGCCAGTTCTGAGGCATAAAATGAGTCTGTTATGAACCTATTGAATCCGACAGTTTGAGGAGGAACAGATCATAGGACATGACTTTCTGGCATGTTAACATATATTTCTCATAAATAATATGGGTAACAGAGTATGACCCAACCAAATGTCATTCAAATCGGTTACACTTCAGTTGATTCTTTGCTTATAATGTCTTCCTGACCACGTCATAAACACTTAATAATGTTTTATGACATCATTAATATTTGGAATTGTCTTGACAGTGGTATGCCATACACATTTAGTATGACTGTCATGACCAAACATATTGCAATACCTTGTAAAAATATTACCACAATAAGCGCCATACAAACCCTACCGCCTTCAGGTATCAGCTGTCGGAAGACCCAAACATTTGTCACTGGCATACTGAAATCCAGTTACAGTTTTCATATATGCCACAGGATGTAATTAACAGTTTTCTTCAGGTGGCTGTGGTCAAGCTATGCTGTGGTTTCTGCCCCGCCTGGTTGATTGCTCCTAATAGTGTGATTAATTACAGTATGTAAGCAAAGCCGCAGATAGGAACCTACAGTGGTAGCGCTCTGCTGTAATTATAATAATTATCACTCCGGGTTAAGGTCTCAGATATGATTCCATTGACATCGCTGGTCTCATTTTCCATGCAGCGATTTCAGCCCCATTGGAAGTGCAGTCCAATTTCAGCCTGTAATGTACCATTCTTTTTTAAAACACAGTCCTCTTTTTTCAACTTTTAAGGGATCAAGATTTTTAAATACACTTTTCTTTACATTCAGATGTTTCCTTACTTTTTTTCTCAGACATGAATTACCATTGTATTTCTCTGGATATCAAAAGCAGTCATTTTTTTGTACAGATGTCCCTGTGATGCACTGCACAGGTAGCACAGTGACTTTCAGAGGCTGGCCTTGTATGGAGAAACACTCCCATCTCATATTTAATACATTCCATACAGAACATGAACAACTGATATGTTTCAAACTTCGGATATGCCCCAAACCTTTCCAAATCCATAAATATAAAGAGGAGCCAATGGGGGACAGGAATGAGACGTGTTTGGACCAGGTTTTTTGTCCTCTAAGCATAGAGGAGAGGTGAGGTCTGTCAGGAGTGTACACATATGTATGAAAAGTTGTCATTCATGGCTATAAGAAACAATGATAACAAGTGAAGCCATATGTTTTCTTATACAAACAAGATACAAATTAATATGCACAGTATTATGTAAGGACACTAAATGTGTACATATCTATCTATGTTTTTACATTTGAATGCAGTTTCTCAGTTCCTGTGTTTCCAAGTACTTAGTTTATTTATGGACCAGTGTGCAATTTCTTCTCTCTATTTTTTGTAAAGAATTTTCTATTTTTGTATTTTCCCTTGAAAGAACAATAGATGACCAGCAGATGGCGATATAAGACTTAAAATATAAATGCCTCCATCTGGGCTGTACAGATAAAAATATTCCTTGGACCATAGGATCAGGGCAGGGCATCTTAGGGTGGTTTCAATGTTTATTATATTGTACATTATAACTCTTAAAATCCAACTTCTGTTATTCATCATCTTAGCAGTGTTATTACAGTGTTGCAGTTAAAATCAGAGAGCTGAACACATTTTAACTGTACAAGTCACAGGGCTGAATGAACTCTGACTGCAAAATTAACCAAAATCTCACTGTCTGCGCTCAGTTTAAGGGTCAGATTAGAGCCGAGACAGAAATTTAAAATGGTAATTCATATTCCTATTATTTAAGGTCTCCTCTGCCCAAATACTACTGTATCAATTATGGCTGAAAATTGATGCACTACAAAGCTCATTTTGATCATCTGGGAATTATTTTTCCAGTTGTGTTCTGTAGAGTTTGGGAACTGATCTATTTTGCCATGGCTCATCAGTGCCACAAATGGCAGCCCCCTCAGACTGAGACCCTCATCACACTGGGTGTGCGTGCTTTTACTCTGTGTCCTCACATGTTAGCTTCCTGACCACTTTGTGTCTGTGATCCACATCATCTCCTGATAATTAGTTAGAGGTCCTGAATTAGTCACCCACCAATCGACAAGCATGCAACCAGATGATCAATATTGATGAATTACTCAGACTTAAGTTCAGTCGCGAGGCTTCTGGGAAGCCCCATACAGCACGACACACGTCTTTTATTTGAATACCATTAATGTATAACCTAAATGTTAGTTGTTTTCTGTCATAGTTTGTTTTGTAGAATTGGGGAAGAAACATACATTTCTAAAATCATGAAAGGCATTTTAATGCTGTTTGCTTCCCGTGTAAAATCCTAGAATCTACATTCAGAGACAATTAAAGTTATTCCAGAAAATGTCATAAGCCAGCTTGTTTTTTCAGAGGGAGATAAATAATAATTATCAATTATAATGATAATCACCAACATCATAGTTCAAAAATCAAATCTTAATGCAGTACTAGACACCATCTAGACAGAAGGGCTGGATCTCATCAACAATGTTCACTAATGTTCCTGTGCTTGCTTTAGTATTTATCTTATTTACCAGGTACCCTCATTTTCAGGGTGTTATGGGTTTGTGGGCTAACACACACACACACACACACACTCACACGTTTTTAGGTCACAAGCTCATCTCTGAACTGCTATATCACCACACCACTATCTATTTTTGTTTTTGGGTAGATTCCTCTTCACTCAGTGTACAGTTCAGAGCAAAGAATTCACTCACTTTCAGCACAAGCCAGACTTTCTCATTATGCTGACACTCACAGTATATGTGGATTTAAGGTGAAAACAGCAATTCAAACCAGCGGCTCACACACAATGTATGGCTATGCCTCAAGCCAATAACTAGCTCCATATGCTGTGTAGTGAGTAATTATGTAGTGACTTATAATGCAGGTACTGATTAGGAACCGACACACTGAACATTCAGCAGCCCTGAATTACTGACGTATGCCGTGAATTCCGCCACATAACAAGACATCATCACACTGGTATCCTGAGATGGAGATGCATTGATAAAAAGACTCACAACTTTCATAGTGTATCATGGGAAACAGTACATCCAGTTAGTGTGCGCGAATGGTTGCTCACTGGTTTTAACAATGCATTCTGGGAATATTCTGGTGAGCTCTACTTCCAGCACACTGAAATGAATTTTGAAAATGGCTGACTCCCTAGTTATAGTTCACTTTATACTGAACTACTGAGTAGTTTGAAGCAGACCCTGAGAGACACTTTTGGGTTGAACAGGAAGAGGAGGTGCTTTTAAAAGCATCAGTGGTTCTCAAGCTCAGTCCACTGGGACCCCTTTGTGTGCTGGTTCTTATTCCAAACACTGTTGCAGCCCCTGCTAATTACTCTTAATTAGACACTTTTAATGTCTGTCGGGTAATTTACCGTCTTAAGCCACCTTATGTAAGAAAGGGCTAGGCAAACCATGAAGAAGAAATATCCCATATTCACATTTTAACTGTCACATTTTAATCTGTTAAACGAATGCTTTATTTCTCATATTGGGCTGTAGGTCAACAGATTCCTTTGGAAACAGGAATGTTTTCATTGGTTAAGTTGTAGCCTAACAGGTGAAATCTGTGGGTTCTGAGCTGGTACCTGGAACTAAACCACTACTTAGATAAGGATGAATTTAACAGAAAAAGTCAATGGCAACCAGAAAATCTGGTTAAAATATTTAAATAAAAAATGTGGTAGATCTTAAACATTTGTATTAGACAGTCATTATTTCATTGAGAGATTGGCTATGACAGAAACCAGCAAGCACAAGGGTACCCTAGGACAGACTGACCGCTGACCATCTGGGTTCTAGGACTGCTTTCCACATACAGCTTAGCCCGGCTTGGCTCGGCACGTCTCAGTCTGGCTACTGTAGGGGTGGGACCTGCTATTTGGGCCTGCCTGATTCCAAACACGATCATATTAGCCTGTGAGCAACTGCGTATGTTCAGCTCTCACAGTGTTTGAATCAGGAATTAATTCAAACCTCATTCAAACAAATGTTTGTTATTGTAAGATCTACACTCAAATGCTAATTACATGGTTTTGCTGCCTACTTAATTAGTTCTAAGTAGGAACCAGCGAATGGCAGCAGAAACAAACAAAGACAGAAGTGCTACAATAATCACTGGATTTCCTTCTTTTTTCCCTGCAGTGGTCTGATTGGCCAGCCTTCCCTGGAGTATTGGACTGCTGCAGTGGAGTTCAGAGATGCAGGGCAGGAAAGCTGCAGCATCAGAATGTAGAAGTACAAGCATGTACATGTTCCACTCAGTGATACATACTTCCACACATTGCTGCCACAAACAAGGTCTCAAATCTCATTCTCTTAGATTTGAGTGCTGCTTTTGACACCATCCACCATAGCATGCTATTGGATCCATCTGATCATGTTCTAAACTGGTTCCAAACTTACCTTATGGGGAGACAATTCTTTATTAGTCTAGGAGATTACAAGTCAGAGAGATATGATGTCCCTTTTGGAATTGCACAAGGAAGCTGTCTTGGTCCCCTTCTTTTTTCATTGTATATGCTGCCCTTAGGTAATATCATCAGGGAATACAATGTCAGCTTTCATAGTTATGCTGATGATACGGAATTGTACATTTCCATCGAGCCAAGTGATCTGAACACTTTATGCTCCCTAACTGCCTGTCTTTCTGCAATCAAGTCAATGGATGAACAATAACTTTCAGAAACCAAACGAAGATAAGACAGAGATTCTCTTGGTAGGCCCCAAGAACAAAAGAGACATAATTTAAAAAAGGCTAGGATATCTAGCCCATCAGATGAAATCGGAAGTAACAAGCTTTGGGGATTTTAGGTCTGGACTCTGACCTAAATTTAAATCGCAGATAAAAGAGATGATCAAGGCAGCATTTTTTCACCTGAGAAATATAACCAAGGTACCATCATTTATAACCCAGAAGGATGCTGAGAGGCTTATTCATGCTTTTATATCAAGCAGACTTGATTACTGTAACGCTTTTTTTACTGGTCCTCTTAAAAAGACAATTGAGAAGCTGCAGCTGATCCAGAACTCTGCAACAAGACTATTAACGAAAACAAGGAGGAGAGAGCACATAACCCCCGTCCTGACGGCACTGCACTGGCCCCCTGTGTCTTTCAGAATTGATTTTAAAATTCTGCTACTTGTTTTTAAGGCTCTTTACAGCTTAGCACCCACATACATTTTAGAATCCCTGGTGTCCTGTGTCCCCTCGCAAGCCCTCAGGTCCTCCAAGGCAGGTCTTTCAAATATACCAAAGGTTCCCCAAAAGAAAATCGGGGAAGCCGCCTTCAACTACTATGAGCCAAAATTGTGGAACCGCTTGCCAAAGTTATTATTATTATCATTGTAGCTCTGAGGTCTTTGCTCCAGGTCCTGGAGAATCACAGAGTATAGCTGGTTTCTGTTGTCAGTCAGCTCTCTAAAAAACCAGTTAACACAATTGAGAACACAGCTAACTCACCTCATCTGGTTTTTTGGGTCTGAATTTGCAATAGAATATCAGGTGAGTACAAAAACCAGGCTACACTGTGGTGCTCCAGAGCCTGAAGTCAGGACTACTGCACCAGAAAAACGAACTTCTGAGTATGCAAGAATGCATCGCTAAGATCAGTGCAATGATCTCTGGGAATGAGGGGAGTGCATAAGTAGGGATCGGCACATACTCAAAAAATTAATTCTGTCAAGTATGCAAATTTCTGTTTGGTAATATCAGATTACAGAGTGCGCTTCAGTTTTGCATACTTGCTCTCCAAACGCACTTGATAGCAGACAAAATGGCAACTGTACTTGCTATGTGCTTATGCACCTGTGTGGAATGGAGCACAGCACCATTTCAAATAGCAACATTCCCATCTCTGGCACTAACACCCGAATTGGTGTGTCCCTCAAATCACAGTATCCACCCCATTGTGCCACGTTAACGTATTTAAATGGTAAAATTTAAAACAAGTAATAACAGACATCTGATATACATATTTTATGAAGAACTGCCATTTAAAGGCCCATGTAGCTCATTCTGAAAAAAATTCAGCTGATATATCACACTCTGCAGTTTGATTTTTCAGCTGTTTGATTTTTCATCTGATATATCACACTCTGCAGTTTGATTTTTCAGCTGATACATCACACTCTGCAGTTTGATTTTTCAGCTGATATATCACACTCTGCAGTTTGATTTTTCAGCTGATATATCACACTCTGCAGTTTGATTTTTCATATATATCACACTCTGTTTGATTTTTCAGTATTGTTTGATTTTTCAGTATAATATTGTGTTTGATTTTTCAGTTTGGCAATGATAGGGGGACCATGTCATTTCCAGTTACGTTTGTGAAAAACTGCATCACTCCATCACTTTCTCCACTTCAATGTTTTGCTTTTCTTTTTTTCTGAAAACCAGAGAGTATAATTGACTGGGGGCAGCCTTGCAAGATCTGATGTGCATTTTGTTTAACAAACAGGGACATAAAAGCAATCTTCCATTTCATACCAATACATGGAAGAGCGACCTGTAGACAGCAGTGGTGAGAGTGGGTGTCTCTCAGGTGTAGTGATACTGTTGTCATGGTGACAGAGCTGGTGTTGATGGGAGTCTGAGTATTGTGGCTGGCAGCGGCAGTTTGTGCGTCCACAGATAGGTGTTCAGGCTAATGACAAATTGCTGCTACAGAACAATGAGACTATTGGAATTAGCTGGCTTACCCCCTATCCTTCCCTGGTGAGGCTGGGCCAATTCCTGCCTAATTGATGCAGACATCTTGCCACAGCCACCAATGGCAAGGCCGAGACTCGAACAACCAATCACAGAGCTCACACTTAGCTTTCAGAACAAGTGTCTTTACAGCCTACAGCACACATTCTTCTAATATGATTGCATTCTGCCCTGCATTTCATTTTCATTGTTATCAGACAGGCCAGAGCACTGATATAGATAACAGACTGCGCCTCTGATTTACGTGCAGATCATAGATTTCATCTTCTTTCACTGCTCCTTCTTCCCATCCAAGTGAGATGGGGGTCGGCTGTGTGCATGTGACTCATCACACATGCTCAGAGACCGAGGTCTGGAATAACTCAGAGATTTCACACATTATTCATTTATACCTTATGAGCTGTTCAGGGGCCGTTCAGCTGCTGTGGCCTCCTGCTGAAAGCAGAGAGAGAGACAAGAACCTGCAGCACACTGGGGGCCTCAGCTTGTGGGCTTTTTTTTTTAAGCATAGCGCTAGCTTACGGGCTCTAGAGACTGAGACAGAGAGTGTGTGTGTGGTGGGGGGTGGGGTTCCGGGGTGGAGGAGGGGTAGTGGGGAGAATAGCACTTCCCAATTTATCCCCTAATCCATCAACCACTGCGATCAATACCCTGGAGGACCACAGCACTATTGGGTATCCGCTCCATATAAAATTGAACTTACAATGATCGAAAAGACACATTTCTGCTAACTGGATGGTTTTTCTCTTTTGAAAAAGTACCAGATTCTATCCAAAGGGACACAAATGTTTGTCACTGGTATGGAGCCCTGCAAGCTGAATCCATTGTACCTTTAGGCATGGTTTCTGTGGGGAACAATACTGTGAAGAGTCATTACTTCATCTCTAAAAGAACAATTGACATGTTTGCTCAGTGCAGAACAAAAATTGTTCCTTAGTCACAGCACTTCATCCAGTGGTGTTCCTGCTTGGCTAGGTTTGATTTCTCGGCAATTTATCCCTGGCAATATTCCTGTACTTTTCAAGTAGTATAGTCTCATTAATATCAAACTGTTCCTGTACATTTACTGGAATGTAAGCATTAGCATAGCCTCATTAATATGGCACTATTAATGTACTTTTAACAGTGCCATATTAATGAGGCTATGCTAATATGGCACTATTAATATGGCACTATTAATGAACTTTTAATAGGATGTTAGCATTAGCACATTAGAGTCATTTATATAAATACAGCATATTATATGGAACGTGTGTGTCCTGATGTTCGCTCCTCAGTCTCTGTTAGAGAATTGAGGCTCTTTGTGCTGTAATTGAATAACACATATGTGGGGACTGAAGAGTTATGACAAAACTTCAGAGCCTCATTCAATGAATGTTTCATGATTACCAAATGTTTCCCTCAACCATTAGAGAGAGGAGGGGGGAGAGAGAGGACTGAAACTCTGAGTTTCCTAATATAGCATCTAACTCCCACTGCTTGTTCACTGACTACTACTACATACTTATTCAAGGAATTCAAATCCATCTCTCGTTCTGTTTCTATGGTGACAGGAAAGTGAAACAAAAAAAAAAATTAAAACCCGCAGGTTTTCTCCTCTGAATGTTATGCTAGCTGCTCAACGTACTGTGTGGATCTTATGTGGGGTGATTTTGTGTGACTATATCCTCCAATACTGAACGAAATCAAAAACTAAAATAACTATGGTCAATAACAAGTGGTTATATCAATTACTACATGGGTATCTTTGGTAAAATGAGAGCCAGGGGTGCAAGAGGTGGTCCTCTTCAGAGCTAAACCATGATGCTCAACCCCCCCATTTTCCCACCCAAATGCAGCTGAACTGTTCAGCCGTCTGCAAGCAGTTCATGTGCTTTAGGCCCAAGGTGAAACTGACACACATTCAGAGGGTCATTGGTGTCAACTGAAGGACACCTGTAGAAAAGACAGCTTTGTAACATGTATGATTAAGTTTAAACTCCATATGATAAGAGAACACTGTTCATCAACCCCGAAAATGAATGCATATGCTAATCAGGTTGCACTGAGACAACTTCCCAAATGAACTTAAAGTGAAACAATGCAGTCACAAGTGAAATCAAAACAAGTAGAGCAGGATTCTTCAACTGTTCCTTCCCTGGGGCAAAATTCTGTTCATCCACAGTACATATGGGCCCAGAATTTCCCATGTATAATTTACTCTACAGTTCCCATTTGAGATGTCCATGTGGACGACTACATATGCACAGTTAATACTGCTCACTCTGTCACCAGTTAATGATAAAAAATAGCCAAGAGTCTGTGGCGGCCGCATCTGCCCATTGGCTTTCAGTCGCATAGGACATAGAGTGCACCGAGAGGACCGGGGCTTGTGAAAAACTATGATATGCAGGAAGAGTGAAGGTACTGTAAGTGCGCACAGAGGCGAACTCGGTTGCGCCTTTTATGGCTGGTCTGCTCAGTGGAGAGCGGGAATACAACATGCAGATTGTCTGTTAATGACGAGGTAGAAGATAGAAATAGAGCTGTAAATTTAAAAAAAAAAAAAAACTCTGTATCTTGTGATGTGCAAGAAGGCACGTTCTCGACACAGTTCATTCACCACCGGGTTTGGGACAACGGTGCACTGGGTTTTCAAAACAGCCCCTCTCTTTCACCGCTGCCACTATTAAAACCTGGTGTATGCTCTGGCCGTTTTTTTTCTGCCAAACAATGTCCACGGAGAGACGGGACTTCCATTGACATAGAGTATCTCCCTTTTTCTGTTTCCTTCTCTCCCGCTACCCTCTCCTTCCTCCCGCCCTCGTCGCTCGCTTGCGCTGCTGTGATGCTGATGCGAATGCATCGTTAGCGTCTTTTCAGCCAGTCGGTCGCCCTATCACTCACTCCCCCTCTCTCTCCACCTCCGTACGTTGCTTTCTTTATCTCCCTCTCACTCTCTCTCTCACACACGCACGCGCCACATCTTTTCCTGCACCTGGCTTGATTTGAGATGCATCGTGGAATAGTCTACTTTTTTTCCAATTTAAATTTTTATTATTCTGGTAAGGAATGTGCATGCTGTCAGTGACTGTTTGGGAACAGGAACACGAACGGTGCTGACTGTAGGTAAAGATTTCAAAAGGATGCCCGAAGAATACCCCCCCAAAAAGACCTGACAATTGTTAAAAAAACAACAACAGGAAACTCACCTTTTCTATAGCCTAGTCTTCATGCACGTCATGCTCTCATTCAACACGAGCTGTCCTCTCGAATATGCTTTTGGCGAGATTCTACAGAGCAGTCTAATATGCCGACTGCAGAGTTGAGAACATCACATTTTTTTACGTTGGAGGAAAAACATTTTTCTTAGACTAGCCGTGGTGGTGAATGATAAATGAACGAGAAATCGTTCGATGATCGATGTGTCAATTGAAACCGGGGTTCGGCGCGAGATCTAACGGTTTTGCTGGTGCGTGCCGTGGGCGGCTTTACATGTGTATCTTTTGAAGAACTGCCAGCGCAAGAGAGGAGCAACGTTCCCTGGGACCGCGCGGATCAACGGAATCCCACTGCGCCGTTACAGTAGCTGGCTGTGCTCAAGTGCCGTAGCTCTTTGCCCCGTACCGCGCCACACCAGGATACGAGGAAAGAACAACCCGGGAAAGGGACGAGATAGCAGCACCCCAAAAACCGCCTACAATTCAGTGAGTAAAGGCGCAGAGGCAAGAGTCACTGCGGACTCCTACACACCTGCTCTGCATGATGAGCGAAAACAACAATGTACAACACACACACAACACAGACGATTTTTACCTTTACATCTGTGGCTTTAACACAGCACGCTCCGCGTTGGCTACATAGAATACAGACAGACTGAGTAAATAGTTAAATAAAACATAATTCGCACCCAGAATTCAGTTATAAATCGCCTACTAAAACTCCAAAATCTGACTGCTGAGGATTTGTACTATTCCAGTTGTATAAAGTACCTCTCTATTTTTCTTCAAAATTACCCACTTTGGACTAACTCTAACGGATGGCAAGCATATTTCAAATTATGTCAACTAAATTAGGCAATAAATGGGTTATCCATAAGTGAATGTGTACAGGCTAAACCACACATTTGCACTTCTACTTGCGCCCTGTTTGCCTTCGCCTGTAAAACAAGTTATTTCTCCCCTCTGAAATCTGAAAGGACCTAATATGTTTATGTTTATTGCAAGGTGTCACAAGCAACTCCCGCACGCCTCTCCACCTGCGCCGCTGTTAGGAGAACGGATCGCCCACCCAGTCTGGGGTAAAATCAAGTCTCCTCCTGGGGAAACGCCCCCACCCGCCTCTCCATCCGCGTTCGGCGTCGGGGGCATCGGTCCTGCCATGTGCCACCCTCTCCGGGATTAAATCCAGCCGCTATTATCGCCTGAGGCTTCGATTGCGCATGTCCCCAGGGAGCCGCGCGTTTCTCACCGAGTCACTGTGTAACTAAGCGGAGGTGCAGGTAAGGTCAATCGGTCCGACCACTTTTACCATTTTTTTGATACACTGAAGATTAAATTATGAAAATTATATTTGTCTATTTATGTATTTGCTAATGCGACATACTTTTATGCGTTTCATCTCTCATTTTATCATTTGCATGCTCCAGTTGTAATTTTAATGAGGAATGGGGATATTAACTGAAATATGGAAATTAATATCTACGTTTCACATTTTCTATTTTTCATAATAATTATTTGTTTTCAATGTAATGGTTTTGTGGCACTTTACATGTTTTGGAAGTTTCTGAGCAGTGCATTAAGGATATTAAGTATTTAAAGCGCATTTCAGATAAAACAGAGGTGTGATTGTGTATGTTTTTACTGATGGAAACTACTGCAGTGCCAGAAGTGTAATGCAAGCATTTTAGCTTCTCCTGGGAACGTTAGCAATTACAGGAGACTAATATAGTGCAAAACTCAAAGATCAAAGACACAGGACCTTACCCCTTACCCCTAAACCCTATTCTCCTACCCCATCCTTTCCCTCTTAGCCAAATTCTAGTTCTCTACCCTAATACCATACCCTTGCTTCTAATCCTTACCACTTTCCCTAAACCTTACTGTTATCCCGTTAATTCTGCCCATAAACCCTATCGTAGTGCCCCATCCATATCCTATATTGCCCTACCCCTGCACCCTAAACCCTACCCTAGTGCCCTAGTTGGCTGAAAGGGGAAGTGAACATGTATGTGAAGATCTGTGCTCCACTTAGAATATAGAGGGAAAATGTTTACATTATGATGGTGCCAAATGGACCTCATTGCGCTGAGACTGGCAAAGTGTGAGACATCGCCCCCTGGTGGCAGAGGTCTTTTGTCATGGTTTAGTGCAAGTCAATTTCTGGTTGTGTGCTCTGCTGGACAGGAAGGTTGCCATCTAGAGGCCAGTGGCATGCATTGCACCTGCTGCTTGTGCTAAAGAAGCATTTCAAACAGCAGTTAATATGATAATGTTCATCGTTAGTGAAGGAGTGGATGTCTGTCTGCAGGGGTCTGGCACAGAATTGTGCTTCTTTATGTAGACTGTCACAGTGGAATTAGGGCATATTGCTGTACAGCGGGACCATTTTCAGAAAGAGTTAATTATGTCATTCTCTCAAAAACTGAGCTGGTACCATCATTGAAAACCACAAAAATGGCAGCCAGTTTTTGACTGGGCTACACTGCATGCCCATGTGTTTTTATGTGTGTGTTTGACATGTGTTTGTAAGCAGTTTGTATGTTTGTGTGTAGGCTTGCGTTCATGTGTGTGTCTGTATATGTGTGTTTGTATGTAATATGTGTGTATGCATATGTACATGTTTATATTATGTGAGTGTGTATTTTTGGGTATATATGTGTGCGTTTGTATATATGTATAGATTTTACGGGTTGTGTTTCATACGTATGTATGTGTGTACCTCATCTGTGTGTGTTGTATAGGAATGTTTACATGTTCTATGTATGGGTGTATGCATTTTGTGTATGTGTGTGTTTTATGTAAGACTGTGCATATGTTCTATGAATGGGTGTTTGTTTTTGTGTGTGTGTGTGTGTGAGAGAGTGTGTTCATTGTCTGTATGCGTGTGTGAGTGTTTACTGTATGATTGTGTATGTGTTTTATATATGTTTGTTTGTGTGTGTGTTTTATGAATGAGTTTGTTGTGTACAGATTACCTCAGATTCAAGATTTTTGAGGGTTAACGGTCCGATCAGCAGTTTGAATCTGAGCACTCTCAAATCAGACTCTGATCCAGTCAGCAGTGGGCAGCTACATTGTTTCCCAGTTAATTTCCTTATTGTTTCATTTCTCCCCCACAGAGGAAGTGCGCATAATCCCATTTACCCTCTACTAAAGCTTTCCACAGGCTGTTGTAGCTCTAACTGGGCTTATAACTCAGAGGATGCAGGTTCAATTCCAAAAACTCGTGGTGCGGCACTGCTGTCGCACCCTCAAGCAAAAGGTATTTAATCTGAATGCGCTTCAGTAACTTTCCAGCTGTAAAATAAATAAATAAGTCCCAGCTGTGTAAATTGCTCTGGATATGAGCAACTGCTAAAATAGATAATGTAAAACTTATGGTTCAACTGGGTGGCAAAAAGATATGAAAGTGGAGAAAACAAAAATGAAGCAGAAAAAGAAGAGATGGAGGGAACGTAACAAAGGAAGGAGGGCTGGACGGACAGTAATAGCACACAAGGATGGGAGGAGAGAGGGGGAAGAGGAGAGCAGGGGAAGTGATGGTTTGTGGGCGAAAGGAGGGGAAAGGCACTTGATCTCACTGCTGCGGTGCGTGGAGCGGGGCTGTGATTCATTGGGGCAGCGCAGGTGTGGAGGCGACGTGGGCAGGTTCGCTTTGTTTTACACTGGTGCGTCAGCAGTCAGCCCAGCTCCCAACTCTGCATCTGTGCTCCCCGGATAGTCTGTCGAATGCTGGGGCATGTTTGGGGGCGATGGGATTATTTTTGGGGTGCTTGTAGGGGTTTGTGGGGGAAGGCGAGTGACACTCATTCTGGCCAATGCGCATTCTTTTTAGTGTTCCTTTTGCTAATGCTAACGCTAATGCTGAAAACCATTACTCACAGTTCAAGTTAATCTCAACCTTCACTCCACAGCGCAAATAAGCCCTCATTTTGCCTCTGGCAGACTTAAGGAGGCATTTTTTCCTTTCTCGTTTTTGTCGCAAATAGCAACCCATGTATACTATTATCAGCGAATGCGAAACCAAATCAGGGAGGCAGATATGAGTGATGTCACTTCCTGTCCAACTGCCCTCCCCCCAGCTGCCCCTCTGGCAAAGCTTCAGAAGAACTGAAAGGGGACAATATGGGAGGGGGGTTGGTTCAAATGAAATGCAATTGTTTACTTCAACTGAATTCAATCAAATATACTTAAGCTCTTTACTGGAGTACACTATTCTGCTTTAGCTCAAAGGACATATATTCCAGTCTCCAATAAAATATAAGAGACTCCAAAGGAATGTGTTGTTAAATTTGCTTTGATTTAATTGCACATGCCCTTAAAAGGACTACGTGCATTAGATTTAATCTAGCCCAGTTTGCATGTTGCCTTTACCCATCATCTACCATAGTGAAGCTTAATTTCATTCTTTATTTATTTGGCCTGAAAGTAATTACAGGATAACCTGCAGAAACAAGTTCACTTTTGTCTTTTAACAACATTTTCAGCACTAAAAAGTGCTGGAATGCTCATCCTAGAAATTGATAATAATAACAACAATAATAAGAGTGACTGGGTGGAACTAAAATTAAGTATATATGGGACATATGAATACCAATCAATCACAGAAAATAAAAAATAACCTGTGCAATTCACAAATTTTATTAGGAATATATTAATTCATCACTCAACCACATCCATTCATTATCTTACAATTTTCCATTTCTGCTGTTCTTTCCATTCTTCTTTCTTTCCTCTGAGATGCTTGATCCATGTCTTTTTTCCTCTAAGATGCTTGATCCATGTCTTTCCTGAGATGCTTGATCCATGTCTTTCCTGAGATGCTTGATCCATGTCTTCCTGAGATGCTTGATCCATGTCTTTCCTGAAATGCTTGATCCATGTCTTTCCTGAGATGCTTGATCCATGTCTTGATGAATCTATCATTCCAAAGCATTACCCAGTCAGACTGATGTGTTCTCAGAGCTTTGCAGCATGAGCAGACTGTGTGCTGTTTCACATCAGATATGAATATTTTATTCCTATTAACCCAATCAGCATTTTTTGCTTACCTTCAAAATTACATATAAAATGTAAAACCCGCTGCATAAATATGCATGCCAGAGCACCGTGTGTAACAGTGCCAAGGTCACACAATATGGTCTTTCTCAGAATTGACTTTTGTAATTGTTTTCATATTTACATCTACATTAAAACAATTTTTAGACAAACCTGGAAATATGAATTATATATATATTTATATAAAATATTATAGCTATATATATATAAAATATGACTGGTTTAGTCTGTGAGAAAAATAGCTCACTTATGTCAAGCTTTAAAAAGAATCCCTTTGATTCCCATTCAAACATGAATGTTACTTCCTCTGCATAATCTTGTACTTGTTGTGGTAAATCCAGGGTTGGCGCTCTCGTCACCGCCCCCGCACCAACCTCTACATACATGAGATTATGAGCTTGTTTTTGTAAAGACACTAGGGCCAGGATTCAATCATAATCACTTTGCCACTTTAAGGGCATACACAATTCAAACAAAACAGGCTTAAGCATCCAAATTAATCTGCCACAGTATGAACCTATTGAGGCTTAAACTCCATACTGCAGAAGAATTCAGACATACTAGCCAATGAAAATGCATACACAATGACTGATTGACAGTGCAGTTTGCTCCTGATTGGCAGGGCATTACTTCAAGCACCGCCTTCCAGTTGTTGTCATTGGTTGGGATCAACATTTTTGCCGTAATCTTTATTCTGGTTCTCTGAAGAAGGGAAGTCATCACAGGGTGGGAAAATAGATTACCCACCCTGCAGGCAAAGAAAACCACGATCTCAAGATCATGATATATCATTGTATAATGACAAATAATGATTCCATTTATATCGCAATTTTATGATGGCGGGTCCTTGACTTCAGCCTGGCATTCATGAAATCACCCTTGAATCTGTTGAGCAGTGTGTAAGGGGGTGTTACTGTTTTTGAATATGAAATATGGGAACTTATTGAGCTAACAATGTTTCCACAATAGGGTGCACCTGGTTGCTCATTATTACCAGATGTATATGTAAATGAATCATTTAATGTAAATGAATGTAGTGCAGGATCTAAGCTGACAGGAAGGGATGTAAGCATTCTTTCCAGTGAAGGTGGACTGAATTGTGTGTGTTTGTGTGTGTAAGTGTAAGTGTATGTGTGCGAGAGTGAGTGTGTAAGTGTAAGTACCGATATACGTTTGAGAATGTGTGAGTGTAAGCATTTCTGTGTGTATTAATGCAAGTGTATGTGAGAGTATGAGTATTTAAGTGTGTGCCTGTATGTGTATGTGTGTGTCTTTGCATGTGTTCATGCATGTGTGTATGTGTATACATGCACCCACCCTGCAGAGGCTCCCCCTGCTGGTGTGATGCAGTAGTGCATTTTGAAGGCCTTGTGGTGCAGTCCTGTCCTGGTGCACAGGCGTGTCTTTCTGCCCTCCAGCCCCTCCCTGCACTGCCCCTCTCAGAGCACCGCCATGCACTGCAGAAACCCGCCATGCGCACAGCGTTAAAATGCATGCCCATATCTGGATAACGAGGCCGCGTTCAAAGAGAATACATATATGTCCAAACGAGGGCCTCATGACAGCGCTGACAGTACCGTTATGTTACTCCAGCTATAACGTTCTAACCAATGCTTATATCCCTCACGCAGTCTCTGCCAGCTTTATCTGTGTGTGCTTGTTTGTCCATGTGCATGCGTGTGTGTGCGTGTGTCTGTGTGTGTGAAGCCCGTGGGGCTGTAGGACCTTCGGTGCTTGTCATTATTTTTTTAAAGGCTGCAGAGTCTGCAGTTCCAAAGGCTTTGATTTAGCCTGGATCTGAGCACGTTAAACTTAGTGAACCTCACGCTGTGGCATCTGGGGCGGGGTCCCTTCAGCCTGTCCAATTACTACTTTTCAGAGGCCAACAGGCAGGGACAGAGCGGATCATTGTTACCACGTTCACCTGCTGGGGATCACCAGCTCATTTTACCTTCGCAGGAGCTGTGATAGGCTCCACCATACCAGGAAGTTTCACCTCATAGCCAAAGAGCGAGAAAGCTTGTCTTTGTTTTTCAATCCTTTATTTAACCAGGTAGGTGAACCGAGAGCTCAGTTTTCTTTTCAGGGATTCCCTGGGGAATCAGTCATAAGATTAAGTAGCCAATCTCATACAGGGCTCCTTTGATGGCCACATTTGGACAGTCAATTTTTTTTCATGGGAATTTGACCAGAATCAGGAACAGGGTTTAACATCTCATCTGAAGGACAGCACCTTCTACAGCACAGTGTCCCCATCACAGTGATGGGACATTGGACTTCTGTTTGGTTCAGAGGGAAAAACATCACCTACTGGCCCACCAACACCTCTTCTAGCAGTAACTTGTTTTTCCCAGGAGCTCTCCCTCTCAAGTGCTAACCAAGCTCACACATGCTTTGCTTCTGCTTCACCTTGACATCAGAGGGGTTCAAAGTGTGTGTGTACGTATGTTTGTATTGAGGTTTCATTCAAAAGGTCCTTGTACATTTCTGTGCATGGTGACTCTTCTGTGTTCACTGTATTTACTGAAATTTCATTGGTTGGTTCACTCTCTTCTGCCCCTGACTCACACACCCCCTGGCCTGAGACACCCTGCTGGCCATCCTGAAAGAATGACCTTTCACCTTCAGGTGTGTGAACATTTGAGATCCTCTGGGTCCGGCTGGTGTGATTCAGTAATGACATCATCACCTCTCCGTATCCTCAGTCAGTTTGGCGAATTTGACTTCCCAGAGTGCACTGCAGAGGAGCAGCGGCGGCCTCAGATAAGCAGAGATTACATAACGGCCAACGGGAGAGCTGAGACACAAAGACAAACAGAGCACATTCCCACGGTGAGGTGATTATGCGAACGAGACAGAGAGATGGATAAGCTTGGCTGGTCTATAAACAAATCCGTCTCAGGAGGCCGCAATTCATAGGAAATTTCTGCACCTGACGTAAACTTTCGTCTGACACCTGCTCTGCCAGCTCTGGCATCCCCTTGGAAACAGTTGGCAAAGGTTAAAAAAATACCCCAGTCCTTCAGATGTGCTTTGTACAAAGTAGAATGTTCAATGTTAATTTAACTGTAACAGAGTGTATGTAAATCCAGAAGGGATCACATTTACTCTATCAAAGTAAAGTATTGAACAGTGGACAGGTTTTTCTCTGCATGAAGTGCATCTGAAGGACCAAAGCCCTCCATTTTCTCCACCTGAGCAGAGCCTGTTAGCTTGGACACTCTCCCACCGACTCAGGCAGAGGAAGCTGTGGGAAACAGAACATTGCCAGCACAAGTTAGCATAAGTTAGCAAAGTCCATGTAGGAAAAGGTTGCTACAGGGTGATGAGGGCATTAACTTTAACATAGGTTAACCCCTGCTCTTCCCCCAGTGAGGCTGAGCTGATGGTTGCCTCTCCGTTATGGACCTCCAGCCACAGTGCTGCCCTGTGTGAAGGGGAGCCTGTTTTTCACACCCACTTTTGGAGCTGAGTGACTGGGTAGGGATTGATTCTGGGACCAAGAAGGTTTGGCACTGAGAAATTACATTTAAAAAAAAGAATGGAGGGAGAAAAAAAGTAGTTTGATGGATGATGCCCGACCCTGAAAGAGAAATAGGGGTGCACAGCTCCAGCACCTGCTGGTTTAACTCCAGTCCTGGAGCGCCTCAGTGTCTGCAGGTTTAACTCCAGTCCTGGAGGGCCTCAGTGTCTGCAGGTTTAACTCCAGTCCTGGAGGGCCGCAGTGTCTGCAGGTTTAACTCCAGTCACAAAGGGCTGCAGTGTCTGCAGGTTTAACTCCAGTCCTGGAGGGCTGCAGTGTCTGCAGGTTTAACTCCAGTCCTGGAGGGCTGCAGTGTCTGCAGGTTTAACTCCAGTCCTGGAGGGCCTCAGTGTCTGCAGGTTTAACTCCAGTCACAAAGGGCTGCAGTGTCTGCTGGGTTTTGTTTGTGGTGTGTTTCAGCACTCAAGTCTTTAATTGAAGTCATTTATCAGCTAGAGTCTGCTCACCTTGTTTCCAGGGTACAAACTGGGTAGGAAAGCAGCAAATCAAGCAGGAGAAAGCAGGCGGAAGGGGTGTTTTGCAGCCCTTCTGTGGGAGCTTTGCACTCTGGCATCTGCATTTCTAATACTGCAAACACCCTTTCCTCCCTTTACACTCACACACACACTCACACACACACACGGCTCATGCCTACACAAACATCTCTCCCTTCCTCTCTTTCTTTTGTCAATCCTTCGTTCTCCTTCTCTCACTTTCCCTCTCTCTCCCTGTGGAGTCTGGTCGGAGGTCAGCAGATGGAATGCTTGCCCTGCTCTCCTCCTCTCTGCTATTTTCTCTCTCTACCGCTGCACTGCTCTGTCGCTCCCTCTCCCTGAATACTGAATTGGATGAGTGTGCGCCCCTGCTTTTCTCTTGCCTTTGTCTCCCTCGCTCTCTCTGTGTCAAAGTAACTCATTCTCTCAAGAGAATGCTTGCTCTCTCGCTCTCTCTGTCTCATTCCTGCAACCTCTTCTCTCTCTGTCTCCCTCCCTCTTTCTCTCCCTCTCTCTCTCCCTCCCTCTCTCTGTGTGCTACACGTAGCAGTGCAGTAATGAGCTGTGAGCATCTCAGTGTTCATCGCAGCTTCATGTTCTTCACACACACACACACACACACACACACACACACACACACACACACACACACACACACACACACACACAGACACACAGACATTCACACATGCACACACACAGACATTCACTCACACACACTCACTCACACATACACACACTCACGCACACACTTGCTCATGCACACACAGACACACACCCCAAATCATACAAGAACACTCACACACCTGCTCATATGCAAGCGTACAAACACTCACATGCATATTCACACACAGACACATATGTACACACACAACTTCACAGACATACTCCCACACACATTTGCCCATGCACACACATGCGTACACTCTACACACACAGACACACACACACACACACACACACACACACACACACACACACACACACACACACACACACACACACACACACACACACACACACACACACACACACACACAGACACACACACACATACATGCCTTTTATAGATAAGTGTGACAGACATTTTAAAGAGATGTTAAAATTACAAATGAGTCATTTTCTTTGCCAGTTTGAATTTCTTATCTCATTTAGAGCTGTCTTCATTTCCACCAGAATAGTTATGAATGAGTGGTTAGCAGAAATTGTAGAAATGACTATGTATGAGATATTTTCACACACTAGCATGACTGCAGGTCACACACACATACACACACACACACACACACACACACACACACGCACGCACTCCTGCATCACAGAAGATGGCAGTGCTGTGAATGAAAATTGTTCAAAGGGATTTTTCCGAACCATTTATGAAAATTAATTTCTGATATATTTCTGGATGAGATTTAGACCATGGCAGCTTCTGAAGATTTATATTTTGGTCTCTGTCGTCAACAAATAAAATGCTTACCTGAAGTTAGGATGCTAAATCCAAACTCCCTCAGAACCGTTTCATCTCAAAAGGCAATGCTTTGACTCATTCCAGGAATAGATGCAGGTGCTTTGCTCTGGAATAGAGATTTTATTTTAGGAATTATTATTTTTGAGGAGGGAATCAGCTCACTGACTAACACTAGCAGTGACCCAGTGACACTATATGACATAACAGCATTTTGAAAGTGACATAGTGAGGTGTCAGAAGTGACTTAGTGAAAGTGACATAGTGAGGTGTCAGAAGTGACTTAGTGAAAGTGACATAGTGAGGTTTCAGGGGTGACTTAATGAAAGTGACATAGTGAGGTTTCAGGAGTGACTTATTGAAAGTGACATAGAAATATAATCGTGAAAGTTTGAGAGAAGCACAATGCGTGTGACACAATGAGTCTCAAAGTGTCACTCACTCTGTCACTCTCACTATGTCACTCCGGGCATTTCACTGTGTCATTATTCACTTAAGTTTTATTTGTACTGAGCTTTTTTCACTTCCACATTATCACAAAACAGCTTTACATGGATCCCAGGCCTGAGACCCCCTCAGAGCAAGCCTAGGGCCAAAGTGGCAAGGAAGAATCTCCCTGACTAACAGGAGGAAACCTTGAGCAGAACCCAGCTCAGAGGGGAAGCCCATCTGCTTCTGGCCAGCACATGGCATAAAAACAGTTAAACAAGAAAGTAATGTCAACATTATATATAATATATAAAGACTAATGAATTACATAAACAATAACACAAATAATTGTTATAAATATTTTCCAGAAGGGTCTGGTTCTTGGCAACAGGGAGGGCAGGGCAGTCAGAATAGCAGGATAGCTGAACTGGAAGTCGGATTGTGCTACAGCTTGAGCTACAGCTCCAGGTGGGAGCCCAGAGCAGGGAAAGAAAAACAAAACAAAACTTTGATCAGTGGAAGGTAAAAGAGGCAGGAATAATGACAGGATTCTGTCACTTCTATTATGTCATTATTATGATATTCGTTACAGTTACATTTCTGCAGTGATACAGTGGGAATGACTCCCTGTCATTTTTAAACTGTGTCTATGTCACTCTTACCGTGAAAGTGTGTCCATTACTCTATCTGCAGTGCTCTGCTCATGGCAAGATATGTTGTGTGTGTGTGTGTGTGTGTGTGTGTGTCTGTGTGTGTGTGTGTGTGTGTGTGTGTGTGTCTGTTCTCATGTCCCTGTGTAACAGTGTGTTTGTGTGTGTGTATGCATTTTTGTTTGCATATGGGTGTGTCTCTAAATGCATGTGAGTTTTAGTGCTTGTGGGTAATTTGCACAAGGACTATTAAAAAATGTGTTCAGTTTTGACCGCAGTAAAATAAAAATAAACAACTGCATAATTCTGAATAAATGAAATCAGCATACATATGCATAAAGCCGTCCTCCTTACTGTGCTGTAGGGCAGTGGGAGTCTGTGTGGAAGAAAACACCTCTCTTTGATCATTATCCTGAATCTGCATGATTTTATCCTTTTTAGTTTTATTCAGAGCAGTGCCATTTAAGTGGCTGTTTCTCATCCTGAGAATATTTTATTCTTCACCGGTTACGAACAGAAAAGCGCTGTCTCTTCACTCCTTATACAAAATAATATGGAGAAAAAAACATGTTTTATTTGTTACTGTCAAAATGATTTAGTGTAACACGACCTCAGTGTGACAGCAACACTAACACGTTGGGCAGCATTTTAGCTGGAGAAGTTTCAAAATTTATGAATGCTTAATGGGGTTTTACTGAGGAAATATGCTATAGAGCATGTCTATGTGTGTGTGTTTGTGTGTGTGTGTGCTTTGTGTGTGTGTTTGCGTGTGATTGTGTGTCAGTGAGTGTATTTGAGTGTGTTTTGTGTGTGTAATTGAGTGTGGTGTGTGGTTCATGTCTACATGTGTGAGTGTGTTTGAGTGCATGTAAGAGCACACTGGGAGAGGTAGGTGAATACCTAGAAAGGCCTGCTTTTCATGCAGGGTTTGGAGAGTGGGAGGCAATTAGCACTAAAAAAACATAGCGCCACTTGTGTGAAATGAGTCAGTGTTCGTTCTGATTTATACTGTGGAGCCAGAACGCGCCTTACCTCTCAGCTCCAAAAACAGGACGGGGTTTCTGTCATTCCCGGTGTCACTCCACATCTCTCAGAACCCTCCGGATGCTGAAATGTTTCTGTAAAAATTAATATTAATAAAGATCCTGGCATGTAAACAGCACATTGTTATACTGGAGGAAAAAAATGTGGATCTTCAAAGAGCTGTGGGTGGGGGTGGGGGCTTTCATTTACAAGGCACTGGGGGGATCATCCTTGTCCCAATTACGGTCCCCCCAGGGATATCAGCGTCTGCTGAGCTCCAGGAGAAACACTGGGGTCTCCCTGGAACCCCCAGTCCCTGGGCACATCTCCACAGGCCAGCCTGTAAGGAGCCACTACAGACCCATTCCTTTGGCACTGGTGTCTTTCAGCTGCAGTGATAATATCACATCCTGTACTTGGAAAACAGCACGACACAAAAATGCAAGTCTGAAAATTGACATGTCAGGGAAAGCATGTATACTTTGGCCATCAAAGTCAATTGTTTTGAGTTCCTCCCTAAATGATTGCCATGGCATAGACAATATGTGATGGGTGTTGCATTCTTGCAGTTTTCTGTGACTCTGCAGTTTGGGGTCCGGTTATTAGGCCTCTTTGGAACTTTTAGCTGCCCTATGGTGCTTTGGGAGCTCACGTACCAAAGTGCTGATTGTTAGATTTTTTTTTATAGCTGACACATACTGCTAACTGCCATTCAGCTCAATATGACTCCTTTGTAGCTCTCATGGTACCTGTGATTTAGTTACTTCAAAGTGCAAGTCCTTTTCCATGTCATGTTTCCGTTATTTTGTCCACCCCATGTATTTGCGTTACACTACATTGCCTTACATTACTGTGTGTTCAGCAGACTCTCTTATCCTCAGCAACGCACCAGCAGAACATAATCACCCTGTCGTTTGGTGCTGTCTGTTTTTCTGTTCAGTCGTCTATGTCCATGCTCTCAGGGGGAGCTCAGGTAACCGTGCGACGCTAGCGCATTTTTAACCCTCGCGTTTCCGCCCTTTGTTCAGAGCTGTGCAGCACACCCAGGACAGCGTCTGATTTTTACTTTTTTACGAATATGCCCTCAGAGCCTGATCTGAGAATGCCCCCCACCATGGCCCTACCCCACCCCCCGCCTCAGAATCATGCCTCGCCAAAATTAAAGAATATCCAGAGAGAGGAATCGCATTGTGCAGCATTACTGTCTCTCACACCAGAGCGATCACTGGGTACACAAATCTACAACTTCAATATGTAGGACATACCCTACAGTACCATGCTTATGCAACAGCACAGTGTTGTTTGTGTGTGTGTGTGCTTTCGCTGCGTTCATTGCACCAGCATCAAAGCTGAATGTTCTGTGTGCTGTGCTGGAATGTGCTCTCTCTCCTGTTACACTGCACATTGTCTCTACACACTATCCTTGAGGGGGGATGCGGGGGATGCCATCCTCCTTGGAAAAAATCTTGACCACAACTATACCCCTTGTAAAATGGTCTCCTCCCTTCCCATCCCTTTTGCTTTAATGGATTAGCTATGCTATTTATTGCCTAATTGCAAAAAGACGAGCCCTCAGCGATATTTAAATGTCAATCCTACGTTATTTGCTCTCCAGTTTGTGTTGTTTTGTGTCTTCTGTGCCATTGTGGCTTTTGATTGCTTATTGCTTATTTGATCGGAGCCTGCAGATGTATGCTTCTCATTGGCTAATGTAACTTCACCGTGAATTTTGCTTTGGAAGAGAATTGCAACAAGTTAAAATGGCTAAACAGCTGGTGCAGCAGTACCTTGAGGTTTTTTAGTAACGAAGAAGAAAACAACCAGTGAGATAAACAGTCTCATGTATTATTAACACATAATATGTACCTTATGTAACAAAACTTAGCAACAGCTAAGTCAATGTTTAATCTTGAATGAGACCATCACAGATAATAAGTTGTTCATGTTTTCGTGGACATGTTGTATGTATTGCTTGGTAGCTAACCTGTTTACTTGTGAGCAAACAAACATGTCAGCTATCTAACATATTTATTTGCTTGAAATGAATGACCGATTTTAGATTCCAATAAGAGGGTGATGTATTGAATGTAGAAGGTATATTAAGCAGTAACTTGTATGCAATTATGATAGTGTGAAGGTCTGTTTTTTAAATTATGTGCTAGTAATATCATCATTGTTATGATATAAACAAAATAATATTGTCAATAATAGGATAGTTTTTGTATTAATAGCACAAGTTACAAGTACATTTTCTCTTTTTTTCTTATGATTATGCATGAATATTAAAAAAATGTAGGTGTCTAGGCATATACCAGCAACCTTCCACTCCAAGGTTGACCATCCCACTTCAATTTTTTACAAATCAACCACTGAGTATGATGGTTAGGGAGCTGGGCTTGTAGCTCAGAGGTTACAGTGTAGTGTAATGGTTAGGGAGCTGGGCTTGTAGCTCAGAGGTTACAGTGTAGTGTAATGGTTAGGGAGCTGGGCTTGTAGCTCAGAGGTTACAGTGTAGTGTAATGGTTAGGGAGCTGGGCTTGTAGCTCAGAGGTTACAGTGTAGTGTAATGGTTAGGGAGCTGGGCTTGTAGCTCAGAGGTTACAGTGTAGTATAATGGTTAGGGAGCTGGGCTTGTAGCTCAGAGGTTACAGTGTAGTATAATGGTTAGGGAGCTGGGATTGTAGCTCAGAGGTTACAGTGTAGTATAATGGTTAGGGAGCTGGGCTTGTAGCTCAGAGGTTACAGTGTAGTGTAATGATTAGGGAGCTGGGCTTGTAGCTCAGAGGTTACAGTGTAGTGTAATGGTTAGTGAGCTGGGCTTGTAGCTCAGAGGATACAGTGTAGTGTAATGGTTAGGGAGCTGGGCTTGTAGCTCAGAGGTTACAGTGTAGTGTAATGGTTAGGGAGCTGGGCTTGTAGCTCAGAGGTGACAGTGTAGTGTAATGGTTAGGGAGCTGGGCTTGTAGCTCAGAGGTTACAGTGTAGTATAATGGTTAGGGAGCTGGGATTGTAGCTCAGAGGTTACAGTGTAGTATAATGGTTAGGGAGCTGGGCTTGTAGCTCAGAGGTTACTGTGTAGTATAATGGTTAGGGAGCTGGGCTTGTAGCTCAGAGGTTACAGTGTAGTGTAATGGTTAGGGAGCTGGGCTTGTAGCTCAGAGGTTACAGTGTAGTGTAATGGTTAGGGAGCTGGGCTTGTAGCTCAGAGGTTACAGTGTAGTATAATTGTTAGGGAGCTGGGCTTGTAGCTCAGAGGTTACAGTGTAGTGTAATGGTTAGGGAGCTGGGCTTGTAGCTCAGAGGTGACAGTGTAGTATAATGGTTAGGGAGCTGGGCTTGTAGCTCAGAGGTTACAGTGTAGTATAATAGTTAATGAGCTGGGCCTGTAGCTCAGAGGTTACAGTGCGGTATAATGGTTAGAGAGCTGGGCTTGTAGCTCAGAGGTTACAGTGTAGTATAATGGTTAGGGAGCTGGGCTTGTAGCTCAGAGGTTACAGTGTAGTGTAATGGTTAGGGAGCTGGGCTTGTAGCTCAGAGGTTACAGTGTAGTGTAATGGTTAGGGAGCTGGGCTTGTAGCTCAGAGGTGACAGTGTAGTATAATGGTTAGGGAGCTGGGCTTGTAGCTCAGAGGTTACAGTGTACTGTAATGGTTAGGGAGCTGGGCTTGTAGCTCAGAGGTTACAGTGTAGTATAATGGTTAGGGAGCTGGGCTTGTAGCTCAGAGGATACAGTGTAGTGTAATGGTTAGGGAGCTGGGCTTGTAGCTCAGAGGATACAGTGTAGTGTAATGGTTAGGGAGCTGGGCTTGTAGCTCAGAGGATACAGTGTAGTGTAATGGTTAGGGAGCTGGGCTTGTAGCTCAGAGGTTACAGTGTAGTGTAATGGTTAGGGAGTTGGGCTTGTAGCTCAGAGGATACAGTGTAGTGTAATGGTTAGGGAGCTGGGCTTGTAGCTCAGAGGATACAGTGTACTGTAATGGTTAGGGAGCTGGGCTTGTAGCTCAGAGGTTACAGTGTAGTGTAATGGTTAGGGAGCTGGGCTTGTAGCTCAGAGGTTACAGTGTAGTGTAATGGTTAGGGAGCTGGGCTTGTAGCTCAGAGGTTACAGTGTAGTGTAATGGTTAGGGAGCTGGGCTTGTAGCTCAGAGGTTACAGTGTAGTGTAATGGTTAGGGAGCTGGGCTTGTAGCTCAGAGGTTACAGTGTAGTGTAATGGTTAGGGAGCTGGGCTTGTAGCTCAGAGGTTACAGTGTAGTGTAATGGTTAGGGAGCTGTGCTTGTAGCTCAGAGGTTACAGTGTAGTATAATGGTTAGGGAGCTGGGCTTGTAGCTCAGAGGTTACAGTGTAGTATATTGGTTAGGGAGCTGGGCTTGTAGCTCAGAGGTTACAGTGTAGTATAATGGTTAGGGAGCTGGGCTTGTAGCTCAGAGGTTACAGTGTAGTGTAATGGTTAGGGAGCTGGGCTTGTAGCTCAGAGGTTACAGTGTAGTGTAATGGTTAGGGAGCTGGGCTTGTAGCTCAGAGGTTACAGTGTAGTGTAATGGTTAGGGAGCTGGGCTCAGAGGCTCAGGCAGTGCCATTATACTCATAAACAAGGTGCTGAACCTGTACGTCTTCAGTAAATACCCAGCTGTGTAAATGGACAGTGCCCAATAATGTAAGCCGTGTAAGTCTCTCAGGGTGAGAGTATCAGCTAACTGCCTAAATGTAATATAAATGTAAATATAAATATACTGCATGGCCTGGTTCTGCACTGAGGTGGGCAGTGTGGGGAAGCCTGGCTGTCGCTGCACATCTGTCCTGTGAGCTCAGCCCAGACTGGGGTGCAGTCTCACTGACAGAGAGGGGGGTCAGAGGGGTAACCACAGATTTGTGGCACAGCACTGCTCCCTCTCTCTCTCTCCCTCTCTCAAATACCATAATACAATGCAATACTGAACATGCAGGTGAAGACCAGACATGTGGAGATGAAATTTTTCATGCATATATGTGTATCAGTTCAATTATATGCAAGTATGTTTATATGTAATTATGCTACTCACATATACCATACATAATTTATGTATGGTTTTACATAAATTCATACATACTTCATACATCATTTATACAGTGTTATAAGTGTTATACATGTGTATGCAATCTAAGACTACAAAGTATATCAACCAAAACTTCTGGGGATGTACAATATGCCCACCTATTAGCTGTATTACCATTAATACATATGGGCTTTGGAGTTATGGTCTGCCCACCTCCTCAGACAGTATACTCACCTTTTAGCCTTATCACCATTTATACATTCACACAGATCCCACACACAAATTAACTCATGGTAAATACACATATACACACAACATACACACATATGACATACAGCAGACACCACACACAGGCACATGGCACAAACCCAAGACACACACGCACAGTGCACAGGCTACATCCTCCTCTCTCCCTCCCACTTCAGCAAACGCATGAACAACACAGAGGAAAGTTCTAATAATTGGTCATAGAGGCATGAAGCATTGACCATACGCAAATGATGATGCGAGCTTCGGTGGAGATGATATGGTCTAAAAATAAACAGATATTTTACTTCCATTTGTGGCAGCAGGACACAATGCAACGTTATATAGCGCACAGAACCGCGGTGACACAGCAGGATAATAGTGTCGGGACACTGGCACGGAAACAATTCTGAAAAGGTTTCTGCTTATAACTCACTGCTAACTCCCATGTGTTTTTGTGTATATATCTCAATCTACAGTCATCTTTTTATTTCTTTTTCATTTGCTTTCCGTTCCCTCTCGTTACTTTCCTTACCCTCTCTCGTAAAATGTATCCATTCAAATCAAGCTTTATCAGCTTGTGTATGACATACACTGCGGAGTTGTGTGCAATGCTCAAAGAATGAAAACCAAAACATACACGTTCAAGATGTATACAGAGCATGGAATGTGTAAAACAAATTCCTCCAAACAAACGATAATTACCTCATTATTCTGGTAACAAATGTATTCGTTATAAAAAGAAAAACAAATGTAATTTTCCTCATTGTCTAATGTGTCTCTTTGCTTTTTCCGTTACCCTATCCCCTAGATAATTATGCTCTCACAGTGTTTGTGCTCCTCTCTGTTTTCTTTTCTTTTTCACTCTATTCTGTTGGAAACGGCGTGGTGGGACACATCACTCAGAGTTAAATGTCGCTCTGACACAGAGGGATAGAGAGTGTGTTTCATGCAGAGGCCAGAGAAACACAGCTGTGGATGTGTTGGCTGTAGCGCGTTGCTCTTAACCCCTGGCGCCCTGAGCCAGCAGGGACTGTGTTTATATTTATGCCGCTCGCGCTTGCAGATGCATATTCATGCACAGGGCTACGCGCAGAGCGGTGCAAGCCTAGCGTTAGTAAACATTGTTACAAGACCTCGCTTTTGACCTAGAAAACAGATAATCGTTTTCATTTTTATTCAGTGGGCTGTTCTTTATTTTAGTCGTATGAGTTGTTTTAGGAAGTGTGCTTATCATAAGTTATGGTCAATATTTTTACCTGTTCCCGTTGGTTTCTTGAGCTCTCCTTGCCTTGCGGTCAGACCGAGCGCGTTATCGTAATGAGAGATAACGTTAATTCTGAGGATATTAGGGTATTGAGCGTGAGTTAGGACTTGCACTTTAATCGAATGGGACTGGTTCCAGCGCTGCGTGTAATCATCTGTGCTTCCAATTTGCACGGACCTGATCTGTATTTGTTTCTGAATGAACTAAAACCCAAAATGTCAGCTTTAGTAATTTTCTACTGTACACGGAGGTGCTGGCTTTCCTTTTCCCCCTGGCTTTTTATACCTCGTTATCTTCAGTTTTTTTATTATTATTATTTTTGTAATGAAAATCTGCCATGACTGCCTCGTTAATTTGTTGGGGCAATCTGTGCTGAAGCAAAGATGTCTATTGGAATGAGCACCTTAGAAAAACTCGCCCGTATCACCTTACCGAGGGTTGGGTGTAAATTTCCCCTTGTAAATCTCGGGGGCTTTTGCTATCCAGATTTTAATATCCAGCGTGAAATAATCACAGCTGACATGGCAGACGTTTGAAAACATTGTTGGGGCGCCAGGTTTAATTTCACAGCGATTACCAAGAATTCCACAGTGGGATGGTGGGAGAAGGGGCCCTGAAATTGCTGAGAGGAGAAGGTGGCCCTTTAATTGGCCAGACTGCAGAGGGACATGAAGGGCCTCTGTAAGAATGACCATACCACTAAAGATAAAATCAAATGAAATGAAAGTGTCAAACATTTGAGTGACAACCACAAAAAAAAAGTGTTGCAATAGAAACAGTAGTTGTCTCACTCAAAGGACGGTTTTGACAACTCCGCTCTAGCAATAAAAACATCCAGCCAATCAGTATGGCACACTGTCTGGCACTGTAGGAAGCATGTGTGTGTTGACTGACATACCCTAACAACGATAAATGTTGTGAATGTTGATGTCAGAAAACATGTTATAGGTTTCTTTTTGTTGTTCTCATCATTACCAGTGGAGCATTAAAGCTGCGCAGCCTGGCAGGGTTGAAACCCTCCTTTAGTGTCACTGTCACATGACTGTGTCAGAATGCTCATACCTGTCAGGGTTGCAGGTTCGACTCTCAGGTGAGGTCGTTGTGTCTAATTCCCAGGTGGGTTTATCAGGTGAGACTGGTGACTTAATTCCCAGTTGAGGTTCGGGGTTAGGGTTGTGGGTTTGACTCCTGGGTGAGATTATGAGTTTTTACTGGCAGGTGGGGCAGTGATTGATCCATTGTCACATTAAGCATCTACCTTTCCCACCAATGAGATGCTTCGATTTAAGACGTGGGCCACCATGATTGTCCTGAAGCCCAAGGCTGTTGTGTTTTTATGTGGTGCTGTGAGCACACACACACACACACGCACAGACACACACACACACACATCATACACATGCGCACACATACACACCATTTACACACACTATGAATGCTGGAGGCGTGGGCACAGAGACATAAACCACGCAGGGAACAGGCAAGCAGCCTGGAATTTAAAAACATGGATTACCGTCAGTTCAATGCTGAGCGCGGCTTGAAATCGGCATAACGGCAAACAATCGTCCACGCTAAGGCCTGTAGCCATGGTCTGTTTGATCTTAGCACGTTTGCATCTTGGTGCTCTGGGCTGCAGTTTCTAAAGGTTTTTCTGGATCCTTTTTATCACTTACCAATTTAGGCCTTGGAAACAAGCTACGTGGGCTCCTTATCCAACCAATGACTTAGGTACTCAAGTGCTGAAACACAGCAAAACCTAGCAGCCTGTACCCTAAACCTGTGGGATTCATGTGGTGCACCAACCATTCCAAGGTTGACCACCCCTGATGCTGGAGAGCTATAGGGTGTTGCTAGTTTCCATTTAAGAAACCAGGGGAAGTGAGTTAGCAGTGTAATCAGCTGCACTAAATGAGTGATACCAACAAATGACCAGTACACTCTATGGCCCTCCAGGTTTGGGCTTTCCCCTACTGGAATTAAAGGTATTTTATTCCTTTGTATTCCTGAAAAAAAACTCCACAACATAAGAGAAACAGAAGGTAGTTTTGCAGGATTTCACTCAGAGGATTTCATCTGCCCATGACTTCATGAACAAAACAGCTGAGTCACATCTGTAATATATGAAAGAGAATACATCACAGCATGTGGGAAATCATTGTAGGAGGAAGTAAGAAAATAGCATTTTTCCAGCTAATATACAAATTCTTTGACTGAAATATGAATCTTCAGACTTGGAATTGTTGCACAGCACCGTTGTCAAACTACAGAATGTGATACATCAGCTGATAAATGTCAAAATGAGCCTTAAGGGCTTTTAAACAGGGCTTGAAAAGTGCTGAAAGGCATTAAGTCAGCAGTCTTGGTGACCCTCCAGCACTGTGATCCAGCAGTGCTGCTGTAAGCAGTGTGTAGCATGTTAGCACGTTAGCACGACCCTTCCCAGAATATCAATAATGATTCCAAGCTCCAGATTTAATTAGTCTGGGAGCAGTGTGAGAGGGGGCAGGGGATGCTGATGACTCTGTTATTAAGGTGAGGTGCGGGCAGGAGGGCGGGGGTGAATATTGACCACCTCAGAGTGGCTGCCAGGAATGGGCGGGGCTATTGGGTGGAGGTATGCTAGAATATAATGGCCAAGCTCAGTTTGTGATTTGAGGTGCATGGTGGCACTGTTTCACCTTTTTCTGGATAAACCTGACTGATGAATAGAGTTTATGTAATGATTTTTATAATGTTTGCTGTGGACGTCAAATGCCGTATTCATAGACTGAAAGAATTCAGGGAATTTTATGCCATTATGAAACAAATTAAAACAGAATCAAATTCAAATACTAATTAAACTATATGGGTAAAATATCCACATCAGTAATTCAACCAATTGTATTACATGGCAGTAAAGTGTGGGATTCTGTTTACACATCAAAAAATTTGGAAAGTGGGACAAACATCCAACGAAAGCCCTCCAAGCAGAGTTTAGCGAAAGCATAAGTACAGAGAAAAACAATCCAAGTGGAAAATGCATTCAAGGAAGAATTAGGCTGGAACCCACTTTAATTGACATGCCAAAAACAGCAGTAAAGTCCTGGATTCTTATTAAAAACAACCCCAGCTCCCATCATGAGAAAGCCCTGTGATGCCAAGAGGTGAAGCTAGAGAAGGGTGACCTCAGTTCATCCTGAGCCTCACAACATACACCAACACAGTCTCTCATTAACACTGTCTCCCATTAACACAGTCTGTCTCTCACTAACACAGTCTCCCATTAACACAATCTGTCACCAACACAGACTCTCATTAACACAGACTCTCATTAACACAGTCTGTCACTTACACACAGTCTCTCACTAGCACAGTCTGTCACTAACTCAGATTCTCATTAACACAGTCTGTCACCAACACAGACTCTTATTAACACAGACACCTGTTACCATACACAAACACAGCCATACGTTAGCACAGGCAGGTACAGCACAGTGTGACCGTGGAGAGTGGCACAGGCAGGCCTGGCTGTGTTCATACCATCACCTTCAGACACCGGAGACAAAGAGAGCTCCACTTCTTCCTGACCTGTAAAAGTATGAGAAAGAAACCTTCCTTTAATTGCACAGATTTGTTCCATATTTGGAGAAAAAAAAAAACTTTCTTGGAGAGAATGGGGGCGGCATAAGTTTGTCAGCACAAAATGAAACTGCCTGTCACACCCTGAATGACACGGGCAGAAATGGGTGACAGGCCAGCGTAGGTGGGGCAAAGGCGTGTGAGAGATTTCTCCAACCGAATTCTCGACACTTAAATAAAGCTCCATTCAACATCCATGCACTGCAGAAACTGTAACGCTTCGTCAACAGTTCTTTAGCGAAATTTCAGGTTTGGGTTAATATTTTTAAAACCAAGTGACCTAGCTACATTCAGTAAAATCGCTGGTAAAACCTTCTTTTGATGTAGTTAATTTAAGATTTGCTGTGTGGTTTTGTCGTTTTACTTTGAGTATATTGATTGTGGTAAATGGTTGTACAACTCATGTAAAGCACTTTGAATTTAAGTGGAAATATACTGAGAACGTAGGAGTAAAAAGGGGCAGGGAAGAGTGAAAAGTAGGAGAGGAAGCAAGATGGAGGAGAGGAAGCACAGAGTGAGAGAAGGAGAGACAGAGAGGATACAGGAAGTGTGCGGAGGAGGGAGGGGAAGTGTGGGGGGCAGATTACAGTGACTGAACCTCTCTGACTGTAATGTCCCAGAAAGAAACCAAAAACCTCTCCCAGTCACCACAGCACATGAATGGAGTGATCTCACGGCATATGTCAATTTATCCACAGTATGGCTGTGCTCTGTAATTAAGTGTTTTTACGATCTTACTGATTTTCCCGACAAAAAGTTTGGTACATTTCTCACCCATTTTCCATCTGATTTCACTCTTGTTTTGAAGATAACACTGATGCATTCCTGCATTTGAAAATAAAAAGTAAAAGTGCTTGTGTGTGCATTAGTAAACAGTGCTAATGTGTCTTGTCACTCTGTCCTCCCCTGCCCTGCATCTCCTTGTGCAGTGTTGCAGTGTCATCGTCCTTGTCATAAATGCCAAGATTGCTTGTAGAACAGATGTAATTTTCTAAAGTGTTCATTGAAGAGGGAGTGACTATGGTAGGCGCCAGCTGTTTGACCCATTGGCTGCGATTGGCCGGTTAGGGGGCAGTGCCAAAGTTTTGCTTGAATGGGACCCCCTATTGGACCTTTCCCCCCCATCCAGGAGATTAGCTGTATAAATTAGATCAGATTACTCCCCTGTGAGTGAACTGGCATCCTGAAGGAGCCCCAGAGTGGTTGAAAAAAGAGAGAGGGAGAGATGAAGAGACTTAGAGCATGGATGAGGGAGAGAGAGAGAGTATGTGAATGATTTAGAGTGGTCGCAAGGGAGAGTGAGAGTGTGAGAGAGAAAGAGAGAGAGGGAATGCTTGTGAGAGATGGAGAGAAAGTGTTTGTGAGAGATGGAGTAGAGTATGAGAGAGGTAAACTGAAAGAGTGTGAGAGAGGGAGAGGAGGTGTGTGTGTGAGATGGAGGGAATATGAGAGGGGGTGAGGTAGGGAGTGTAGACCCATAACTGACTGACTGTGGATCGGGTTGTTCAGCAGGGATAAGACACTCTTGTCAAACTGCAGATTGGCTGTGTCTGACCTAATTGTGCTCTCTCTCTTCCTTCTCCGTCTCACCCAACCTCCCTCTCCTTTCTTTCTCAGGAGTGGAGAGAGATGTGTGTGTGCAAGCGTATGTGTATGCTTATGTCTGTGCATGTGTGGGTGAGTGCGTATGCCTGTGTTAAAACATTTATTTCTGCATATGTGTTTCAGTGTAGCTGTATGCATGTGTGCGTTTGTGCTTTGTGTGTGTGTATGTGAGTGTGTGTGTGAGGGTCTGTGTGCATGCATGCGTGTGTATTTGTGTGTGGGGGTGTTTGTGTAGGTGTGTGTGAGTGTGTATATCTGACTCTGAATCAGCCTAGTTACTCTTCCTATCAGACCCAGCCATGATGCCAGCACAATCCTCCAACCTCTGTGCACTCAGTCCTGTGGGTTTAACTCCAGTCCTGGAGGGCTGCAGAGAATTTTCGCCACACACACACACACACACACACACACACACACACACACACACACACACACACACACACACACACACACACACACACGTCCCCCTCTGCATAAGCAGCTCTGCAGTGGCAGTGTGGCTCAGGTTCGATAACCTCGGTGCTGCCGGGCCAGAAGGCGGAGCGCTGCCCATATCTGCCGCTGAGCCCTGGGAGCTGTGTGTGGCACGGCCGCCGCGATCCATATCTACAGGACACAGCGAGTTACTCACAGAGCCCGAAGGATCCGACAGAGTCCAACCCCCACCCGCCCCCATCTCTCTATCAGAGGAGATCGGTGCAGGGCTGCAGAGCCCTTTGAGCATGTGCACACACACACAAACTGAGACACACACGAATGCGCACACGCGCGCATGCATACACACACACTCACACTCACAGAAACAATACACATACAAACATACCCTCAAACATGTACAGTCACACATACACACAGACTGATACAAACACACACACCTCACAGAGAACAATACCTCTTTCACTCTACCCATCACCCCTCTACCTCTCCCTCTGTCACCCTCATTCTACCACTCTTGTCACTCCACCCATCCCTCTCTCTCTCCACTTATGCATCTGTCTACCTGTTACTTACTACCCATTCCTTTAT
Source organism: Albula goreensis (assembly GCA_022829145.1). NCBI lineage: Eukaryota > Metazoa > Chordata > Actinopteri > Albuliformes > Albulidae > Albula > Albula goreensis. Next base: position 10,868,538 of record CM040742.1, on the reverse strand, counting down.
CGATCTACCATAAATCTCTCTACTTTTTCCCTCTATCTGTCTACCTCTTGGTCTGTCACTCATGCACTATCATTCTATCACATGAACCATCTCGCTCTCCACCTCGCCATCTATCACTCTCTCTATCACTCTGTCTCTCGGTTACAATCACCCTCTTTACCTTATTCCTATATAACACATTTCTCCTCCATTCCTCTCTCGCTGTACTGTTCCATCCCTCCACACCTCCACCTGTCTCTGACTGAGTCTCTTAATCTCCCTGGCCATGTTCTGTTTTACCCACAATTCCATGCTCATTATGCAGATTGTTTTGTCGATGTTGCTCATTGATTGGTTTGGTTAGCAGGTGGTTAGCTAAAAGAAGGAGGGAGTACAGCACTAATGCAGAGGAACAGTTAGGGGTGCCATCAGAATCATCTTGTCTGAGTACTTATCAATGCTATTTGTAACTTTTAAAAAGGGGTGACAATCAGATGAAAATATGATACCCAAGAAAACCCAGTGAAAATTAGATTATAAAAATAACTGTGCAAATTTCTGGGAGAAAATCCTTTTTTTAATTCAGAGATTGACATTGCTTTCTAGTGTTGGCTTTTTTAATGGAACACTGGCACAGGGAATTTCAGAAGAGGAGGTCAACCAAGCCACCATATTGAGGTCAGACCATCAATTTAAATGCTTTGAAAATTTTTGATTTTTTTAACCCTTTATGGTTATGAATGGATTCCAAAAACAATCCAGGGCTAAAAGCAACAAAGGAGATTTCGATAACCAACCAGAAATGCTAATTTGTGCATTTAAATTAATGTAGGAGGCAAAACGCACCTTTCTTAAGTGATACATACAGCAGACATTGACTAATGCAACCTGACATTAATACTAAACTCTGTTGCTGTTGCTTCTTTGCTACATGTTTTATTATTTAAAGACTGTTTTAGAATTTGACGTCTGTGATTCTGAAGCTTTGGTCTCAATATGGTGGCCCTTACTGTTTTTCATCAGGACATGAGCTTCCTCTGCTCTGTATAATTTATGAATGATTGCCGTTGTGGCAGAGTCAAGGGGGATGCAAGTGCCCAATGGCTGCAGTTTATCGGAACGCTAATGTGTGTCTTGCGTCTTTGTGCAGTTGGGCTGCTTACATAAGAATACCCCTATGTGTGTGTGTGTTTACTGGTGTTAACAGTTGCATCTTCTTAAAGTAAGTCCTTTTGTATCAATTCACAAATGTGGACATAAATAAAGAATGCAATTGTGTGTAAGAGTGTATTTGTGAGACACAGAGAGAGAGAGAGAGTGTGTGTGTGTGTGTGAGAGAGAGAGAGAGAGAGAGAGAGTTGTATGCCAGCCACACATGGTCTCTGTCTCTCCCAGGGGATTTAGGAGTTGGGGGGGCACCTCTAAGGTGTGTGGGGCAGACAGCACCTCAGTTTCACTGACAGGCCTGCTCACCTGGGGTTAAGCCCCCCCACCCCACAAACCCATCACAGGGAATGAAACGCTGGTTAATAGAAGTGTCAGGCAGGTGGAAACATGACGAGGTGGGCAGAGGATAGAGAACGGAACAAACAACCTCAGATCAATGTGCTCCACATTAATTGAAAGCAGAGGAAGAAAGTCTGTTGGTCTTCACTTTTTTATTACTGAATTCATTGAAGACTCTGATGGAGGATGTTTGTCTTGTTTCATGTGTTTTGCAGGGGTGAGGAGCGGAATAAAACTCTGAGGAACGGAGAGGAAGAGAAACGGAGCAACAGAGAGAGAAAGTGAAAAAGTGGCAAGGAAAGAGAGAGAGAATTTTTCATACTGCGTGACAGTTAGAGAGAGGAACAGTGCAACGAGGACAGGGAGTGAATATCATACTCTGAGAAAAAGAGACAGCGAAAGAGACGGGCAAGGAAAGAGAGAAATACCTACTGTAAGAAAGAAGGAGTGAGTGAATATCACACAACACACTCAGAGTGGAAAAGAGTGAATATCACACACTTACAGAGTGAAATAGAGTGACTATCACACACTCACATTGAAAGAGAGGTTTCACACACCACCATGCCACGCCCCCTCCTCCCTTCCTCCTTTCTCCTCCTCTTCCTCCTCTTCCTCCTGGGAATGACCCCTGTCTCCCAGGCAACCCCTGACCCTGGGGGCCCTGGGCGGCCGGCTAACTGCTCAGGGGGGGACGGCTGCTCAGAGGGTGTGGTGCTGCCCGTTTGGAACCCCCAAAACCCCTCCGCGGGGGACAAGGTGGCCCGTGCCATCGTCTACTTTGTGGCCCTCATATACATGTTCCTGGGCATGTCCATCATCGCTGACCGCTTCATGTCCTCCATCGAGGTCATCACCTCTCAGGTAACCTGCATTTATAGTCTTTATAACCATAATAACACATATACATATATTTTTATTATTATTGTTATACTTCTTTGTATGAAAAATGGGTGAGAGTTAACTGAACACACCAAGGGCCAAATTTACTGAGGAATAGTCACGCCGCATAAGAATTCACTATGTTGTGACTCATTTGAGGGCTCAAATATCAAAATATTAATGACCGATTTACTAAGAATATCTCTAATTATAAAATCAAAAATAATTTCAGATAATAATAGTAATAATGCCAATAAAAAACGTCAGACATGACATGCTTCCACAGCAAGGCACTGTGGAATGGATTTGTCGCAACCAGGCTCAAGTAGTGAGGGAACCTCAAGAACAATAACACTTAAATTTAATACATATATACATATATATAGCATATATTAATCATATATAACAGCCAACGAGGCAAAGCTTCATAATGTCGTATTACAGCATAAGAATAAAACACCAACCGAGAGGAAAAAGGTTTGGCGTGACATCATGTTCAAAATTACTTTATTAGGTTTAAGGTAACAAAACGAACAGTAGAAAAAGCAAAGAAAATATGGCGTGATTTTAGGCAGCATACAAAAAGCTTTCCCACAATGTAATACTGGCAAAATACACAGCTGGTGGTCCAACAACAGGAAGAATATTAACACCGACTGGAATAGGGTTATTACACCAAGCTAACACATTCCACTTGTTCCACCCTCTCACACTTTCTGTAGATAAAGCTACTCCTGGAAATTAAGCTGCCGTGACGTGAACCACTGTACTTTACAACAACATTTGTGATTAGTTGTTTTGCATCACACACAGCCTGTACATTGATGGGATATGTGTGTATATGTGTGTATTTCTGTAATGGACCCACAGAACTGTATTACCCTGTGACTGTGTAACCTATATCACGTCATTATTTGCTGTTCAGTCAACTGAAAGACGGTAATTCTTAGACCATACCTACTATAAGATACAGCCTTTGTATGCTGTATCCTCTTCTAGCTGCTGCTATATGCGGGAGAGAGATCAACTCATTAACTTGCCTTCTATAGAGTGGGATCTATAGTCTGTATCAGTGTACAATGTCTGCCTGCCTTCTGAAGTTGTAAAAATTTCCGTGCAAAATACTGCAAGGTTTAGTAAATTAGACAGAATACTTAATCGCCCTATTTTGCAAATTCTCCTCCCTGTTTTCGCGCCTTCACCCCAGATGTACATATTCATGAACAGATATCACTATGTATCAAGCGGAAAGTCGCAAAGTGATGTAGTTGCCGCAAATTCCATTTTAATAGTGATTTTCACCCATTGTGACGGTTTAGTAATAGGCTCGTAAATACAGAGGCGTTTCAGTGGCTGCTTTTACGCCCTAAAAAGCCAGTAAATCTGGCCCTAAGTCTATAAGGGTATATGCAGTTCAATCAAAACTGACTTTACATATCAACCTTTGATTGAAGACGAGCAATGATTTCCCTTAGAATGTGCATTTTAAAGAAGAGAACAGAATGACCCCCTTATAGCAGCTAAAGCCAGAATTCAATCAACAGTCAACCTTGGCTTTTAAAAGAGGGTTTTCTCTGAGAGTGCATTTTGAAAATGAACACTGGCATTAAACTGTGATCTGAAGGTGGAAAAATGTTTGTTGAATCCTGGCCTCGATGTGCTTTCATTCTTTATTCTTAAATACTTTATGTATTAATATTTTCACATATTGTGTTGAATACCCGTGTTTTAAATAATATTTACAATACATGAGAATGTAACTCAGTTTGACTGCTAAAATGATAAAAGCTTGTTCATGGCATTTGGCCCTCATGTATAATAAAGGCTGTTAATAGGCTTTGAACTCAGCTATATCCAACAAAGCATTCAGTAATATCTACATGCATAAGGTTTCCCCTGGTTTTTGTGTACATTCTTCCGTCTTTTTTTGCCAATTTCTTTCATAAAGTATTTATAACCTGCTTATTAACTGCTTATAACTGCTTATAGACTATGAAATCACATCCCCTTTTCCCTAGGAGCGTGAGATCACTGTTAAGAAGCCTAACGGCGAGACGGCAACGGCTACAGTCCGCGTGTGGAACGAGACGGTTTCCAACCTCACCCTGATGGCGTTGGGCTCCTCTGCCCCTGAGATCCTGCTGTCTGTCATCGAGGTGTGCGGCCACAAGTTTGAGGCGGGTGAGCTGGGCCCCAGCACCATCGTTGGCAGCGCCGCATTCAACATGTTCGTCATCATCGCGCTGTGCGTCTATGTTGTGCCCGATGGCGAGTCCCGCAAGACTAAGCACCTCCGTGTTTTCTTCGTGACCGCTGCCTGGAGCATCTTTGCCTACATCTGGCTGTACGTGATCCTGTCAGTGTCATCACCGGGCGTGGTGGACGTCTGGGAGGCTGTGCTGACCTTCCTGTTCTTCCCCATCTGCGTGGTGCAGGCCTGGATCGCCGACCGCCGCCTGCTCTTCTACAAGTACGTCCACAAGCGCTACCGTGCTGACAAGAACCGTGGCATCATCATTGAAAGTGAGGGCGACGGCGTCTTCGCCAAGGTGGACATGGAGATGGACGGGCAGGGGATGAACTCTCACCACAAGGAGGTGCTAGACGGGATGCTGGCAGGGGTGGAGGAGGGCGGAGGTGGGGGTGGTGCCGGTGGCGGGGGGGGGCGGCGGTGGGGGCGGGACCTGGAGGACGAGGCACGGCGGGAGATGGCACGGACGCTGAAGGAACTGAAGCAGAGGCATCCGGAGAAGGACATGGAGCAGCTGATCGAGATGGCCAACTACCAGGTGCTGGTTCAGCAGCAGAAGAGCCGCGCCTTCTACCGCATCCAGGCTACGCGCATGATGATCGGCGCCGGGAACATCCTGAAGAAGCACGCCGCCGACCAGGCTCGCAAGGTGGTGAGCTGCCACGAGGCCTGCGCTCAGGAGCACGACCCCAACACCATCCTGCTGGAGTTCCAGCTCACGCACTACCAGTGCTTCGAGAACTGCGGCTCCCTCACGCTGGCCGTCATCCGACACGGCGGCGACCTCGGCACCACCGTCAAGGTGAGATACACCTGTGCAGTTAGGGGCTTTCAGATAACATCTACCTGTGCAGGTAGGGGTATAGGGTGAGGTTCACCTGTATGGGCAGGGGGTACAGTGAGGTTCACCTGGGCAGGAAGGAGGTTATGGTGAGATTTACCTGTGCATGTCGGGGGTTTTAGAGTGACAGATAGGGTATGATTAGGGTTTAGAGTTACAGTGAGATTCTTCTGGGCACATAGGACGATAGGGTGATATTTATTGGGGCAGTTGGGGAGCCAAGGGTGAGACTCACCTGCGCAGGTTGAGTATGTAGGTGTTGATGTGCAGTACATGTGAGCGGGTGAAATTTTTTTTCATATCAAGGGTAGATAAAACCTGGGCTGGGAGAGGAAGTCTTTTGGTTGTTTCAAACAAAACAATTTCAAACAGTTAGGGTAACTCCTCCCACTGTGGGATTCTTGAAGCCTTATTGGCGCAACAAACCGCCCTAAAAAACTATCATCTCACCCAGCAGCCAGGGAGCTGGAGGAAGGAGAGGAAGTCATTTCAGAATGAAACCGTGGTGAAGGATAAATCAGCTCAGATAACTACACCCAGTTTCTGCCCTGTCTGGACACCTGGGGCTGAATTTATGCTGCTGTACAGCCCTAATGTAATATTCTCTCTGCCTGCTGCTGAAGGGAAACACGTATCGGGAAATGCTAAATGTGATGAATAACTCTCTGATGTAACCTTTGTTGCCACTGTGTTGACACCAATGATTTATTAGGGTAGAGTAGAACTGATTATAATTTTCTAATTAATGTTCAACAAGCACACACTCACACATGCACACACAGACAGGCACCCAAACACACACACTGTCCCTCTCTCCCTAGGTGGATTACCGCACAGAGGATGGTACGGCGAACGCGGGTTCGGATTATGAGTTTGCGGAAGGAACGCTGCTGTTCAAGCCAGGCGAGACGCTGAAGGAGCTGACGGTGGGCGTGATCGATGACGACATCTTTGAGGAGGACGAGTACTTCCACGTCCACCTGAGCAACCCACGCGTTGTCAGCCGCCCTGAGCACCCCACTCTCGAACCCGGGGCCATTGCCACCGGCAACAGCAGCGCCGGCTCCTCCCTGGCCCCACCCAAAGCAGCGCTGGGCTCCGCCCACACCGCCACAGTGACCATTTATGACGACGACCATGCAGGGATCTTCACGTTCGAGAGTGCGTCCACACGTGTGAGTGAGAGCATTGGGGCCATGCAGGTTAAGGTGCAGCGCACTTCCGGCGCCCGTGGCAAGGTGGCGCTGCCGTACCACACCCAGGAGGGCACCGCCAAAGCTGGGGAGGACTACGAGGAGATCGCTGGCAAGCTGGAGTTCCTCAACGATGAGACCATGTGAGTGAGGACACTATGTGTGTGTGTGTGTGTGTGTGTCAGTGAGAGCACTGTGTGTGTGTTTTTAATATGTGAAGTGTAAGCATGTTTCCAGAGACTGAGGAAAATAAAAGTGAGAAGTTTAAAAATGGGAAAGAGGGCAGTTATATAAACAGAAACTCTCAGAAGAAAGGGAGAGAGAGAGGGAAGGAAAGAGAGCGAGGGATAGGGCTCAGAGAGAGCGGAGAGGGGGATCAGTGTGTCAGTATTCTGCACGATTCTGTGCGATCGATCGCTTCGGCGGCTGAGGAATGCCCTGTGGATCAGCTGTCGCACAGGGGTCAGAGAGACCCCGACACAGAGCCCGTCATCACCCCCCCACACCTCTGTCTGTCACCCCCTCCATCCATCTCTATCTCTGCCTCTCAGCCCTGTGTTTACAGCTCTATTTCTCTCTCTTCCTCGTCTTTTACCTCTCCATTGTGTGTGTGTGTGTGTGTGTGTGTGTGTGGCAGTTGCAAAGCTCACTGGTCTTTTTGTTCCCTTTTGGCTATTTCTCTGCCCCCCCACCTTCTTCTCTCACTGTTTTGCAATGCCTCCATCTCATGGGTGCTGAAAATAAAAACTCACAGCTGCTCCCGGTCATCCAGGCGCCTGTCGAATCTTGAACTGAGGATATAACTGAGTTCATCATCCTCCGACAGCATAGGCAGCATGTGATTGGTGGTGCGTCAGCAGTGTGAAGCTAGGGCTGGTCGTTACATGAATCAGAAGAGTCATGTGTCACTGTGTCCTCCTCCTAAATTGGAGGGAGCTGGTCTCTGCAGGGGACCAAACAGTCCGGCTGCTTGGGGTGGGGAAAATTTTTGAAAACTGAAAGAAAAAACTAAGAAACATATGCAATTGAAAACTGTTGACAAAGGCAAATAAACATATACATACACTCTCAAACACATGCACACACACACACACACACACACACACACACACACACACACACACACACACACACACACACACACACACACATCCTAATATGTATGCTCTCTCACACACACATGCTCATACACAGACATACATACCCAGGCTCATACACACACGCACAATACACTCTCTGTTTCTGACTCACACACACAGGCTCACACACACACACATACACCCTGTTTGTTCACTGGCAGGTGCTGTTCCTCATGGAGAGGCAGGAGGGTGACATGTCATAAGATGATAGAACGTCTTTATTATTTTATCTGTTTCCTCAAGACAACAGAAGTGTTCCACACATAGGGGAATGAGGAGATTTTTCCTGTGGACCTTGTCATTTTTAGATCAGTTTCATTTTTCCTCTTTTGGCTCGAAAGCCCAAAGGGTCTTGCCGTCAGTACCTGATTTTCACCACCCACACACACATACACACGCATGCACACTTGCGCGCACTCTGACACAAACACACACAAAAAGCCCAGAGAACACAGAGTGTAGCTCCAGACAAGCATGTAACCTGCATGGGGAGATTGTGCCTGTTTCAGACTTCAACATCCACAGCTGAAAGGGCTCACACCACCAGCCAGTGATTTCTGACACGTTAGAATCCATGGTTCTGCAGAGGAGGAGTCCTGCTGTTTTCAGCGCCTTGAACCTCCTGTGAACGACAGCAGTGATATCACAGAAAGAATTAACCCTGATAATAGCAGGACTCCGCACACTCAATTTGTGCTGCTAAAGATTCCTGACCTGACCAGTGCTGGCTGCTAGAGGCATAAGACCCATTAAATTAACTGGCTTAACCCCTATCATCCACAGCGAGGCTGGGCCAGTTTTTACCTTGCTGAATGTGAACCTCCAGCCACAGCAGGTAATGGCATGGCCGGGATTGGCGCACCCAGCTGCAGGGCTCCCAGGCACACGTCCTAATCTGTGAACCACCCAGAGGTCCAGTGATGGTGTTTATAGAAGCTCAGTAGATTCTTTCAGTGACGCTGCCATTGTGACAGTGTTGGTGTTAATAAGATTGTAAAGTACATGCTCGTAACATTGCGGTGACATTACCATGGTGGTAGGGATGGCATTTATGAAGCAGAGTTACATGGGCGTAACGCCTCAGTGGCAATGCATGCTTGGGGTGATGCCGTTTGCGTCATCGGACCGTTCTCACAAGACGGGGCCATCTGCCGTGCTCCCCCTCGGTCTGAGGCGTGCTCCGGGCCCATACGCCGAGATCTGGGAGACACAGGGCAACCTTGGAGATGTGTGCTGAGGGAAATTTCCGTTGGACAGGTGGCGGTGTCTGTGGGGGTGCCAGGGTTAAATAAGGTTTGGAGGGAAAAAGATCACCTGACCCTGGAGTTCTCATAACTCTGAACAGCAAGAGCGGGAGAAACCTGTTTCACCTGCCGTTTCAAAGAGTGTGTGTGTGTGTGTGTGTGTGTTTGTGTGTGTGTGTGATTATGTGTGATGATGTGTATGTGAGTATGTGTGTGTGTGATGATGTGTATGTGAGTGTGTGTGTGTGTGTGTGCGAGTGTGCGTGTGTGAGTGCGAGAAAAAGTGTATGTCTGATGGTATGTATGTATGTATGTACGGTATGTGCATGTGCACTTATTGCAGATGTATATATGCATTCTTTTGTATGTGTAAGTGTACGTATGCATGCATGTGTGTATGTGTGTGTGTGTGTGTGTGTATGTGTGTGTATGTGTGTGTGATTTGCAGCCTGGAGCTAATAGACTGCATGAAGAAAGCTTGAGAGAGAAGGAGGGAAAGAGACATTTGCAGAATATTGCCAAACGGTAGCAGACACACATGAAAACACATGCGCACACACCCACAGTCGCACACATTTGCGCACACTCATACACATACACATACTCGTACATATTTTCCTCTTTGATGTAAGTTTGTGGCACATCGCCAGTCCTCCTGGAGCAACACAGTGTGACCTTTGACCTCAGAGCAGAGAAAGAGAAGACGGTTCTTCGGTTTGGGGGGGTTAATGTCTCTGTTTCACAGGGGATCATCCACAGATTTCAACAAAGCCCCCCAGCAAAGCCTGACAGATCCTCCATCTGCTTGAGTTAGAGAAAAAAGAAAACTGTGACAGAGAGAGAGAGAGAGAGCGGAGACAAAGCCAAGACATGGTGAGAAATAGAGGAGAAAGAGAGAGAGAGAGGAATACAGAAAGAGAGCGATAGACTAGGCAAAAGTGTAAAAAGTGATTTGAAGTGGATGGAGGAGAGGGACAGGGGGATTTGGAGAAGTGCGTTTCAGGCACAGAGCAGTGGAGCGAAATAAAGCTTTGTCATAAACTAGGACAGGGTCTGATAACAACGGCACATTCCTCCATTTGACATCTGACTGTTTCCCTCCCTCTCTTTCTCTCTTCCCCTCTATCCCTCCCTCTGTCTTCTTTTTCCCTCCATCACTCCCTCTCTTCCTCCTTCTCTCTCCTCCCCCCCCTCTCTCTCTGTCTAAAATAATGCTCATTTATTTATTGCTGTTGAGAGGTGCACACATTTGTAGAGAGACTGTCTCCCCAGAACCATAAATCTCTTTAAGCCAATGAGAGGCTGCGGTGCAGCTGAAGTGAGAGAAGTGGCAGAGAGTTTGGGGACATGAAGCCCACTGTACCTGGACCCCCTCCTGCCTCCCCAGCCTCAGACTGCACTTTGGACTGCACCTTTACATCACTTATGTGTAGGGGTCCAGCAAACTGCAGGAACCAGTTAGTGTATCTGTTAGTGTGTTATCTATGATCGTCTGTGTGTGTTTGTGTGTGTGAGCATGTGCACTATATGTGTTTGAAGTAGTGCACTTTTCATCTTTTCTCTCCCCATTAACTGCAGCCACCAGTTGATCTTCCCAGAGATAATAGAGCTCAAGCAATCTTTTACGGCTATGACCAATTACTCACTCCCGCCACCTCTGCCTTAATGCCTTCACTCATTGGCCTTTTCTGCCTCGCTCTGTAGAAGCTTAACAGCATGTCTACATTTTGTGTGTTTGTGTGTGTGCGGGTACCTTGACACTCTCTTACTTGCCCAGGCACAAAGACTTACCTGACATGCACACACACACACACACACACACACACACACCCTAATACGCACACACACACACACATAGACCCACACACACACACACACACACTCACATACACACACACATAGACACACACACTCTCACACCCACACACATAGACCCACACACACACACACACATACACACACACACTCCCACACACACACACATAGACCCACACACTCACGCCCCGCAGAATCAGCGCTCTGTGTGCTGTGCGGCTCAGTGCCGTTGTGGTTGGCAGAAGCTCATAATTGGGACCTGGGGACCCCGCCACAGTGCAAGCTGGCGCCACGGCGCATCGTTAGTGGTACAACGGCGCCAGTGCGTTACAGAATCAAGAGAAAAGAGCGCGAGCACCAGTAACGTTGCCGCATTAGGATAATCCCATCCCTCCGTTTCTTCCTTCGTCATTTGCTCTTACAGTGGGAACATTAACGGAAGAGCAGTTTGAGTTTTTTTTCTTTTCAGTGTCTTAAAAGACTGCAGTGCTTTGTGATTCACCATCAGAGGCAGAGCTGGTGAGCTCTGTCTTATTAAGACACAGGCTTTGATGCATGGATGAAATTAGGACTCATTTTTTATTAAAAAAGAACACAAGCCATAAATTCTGGATCCTGCATCTTTTAAAGACATATCCCAATGACATAGTTCTCTTTCAGTTATCGCCAGATGATTTAGCAAGGTAGGCCCAACATGTATGACATAATTTAAGAGGGACCTTAACATTGCAAATATCAATTTGTCTCTCAACATCAGGTTGAGTAATATTGCATATGGTTCCTCTAGTTTTACCATTGATATTGCTTATGGTTCCTGTAGTTTTCGTGTTTACATTGCTTATGGTTCCTGTAGTTTTCGTGTTTACATTGCTTATGGTTCCTGTAGTTTTAAATATTGCTTATGGTTCCTGTAGTTTTACCATTGATAGTGCTTATGGTTCCTGTAGTTTTAATGTTAATATTGCTTATGGTTCCTGTAGTTTTCGTGTTTACATTGCTTATGGTTCCTGTAGTTTTACCATTGATAGTGCTTATGGTTCCTGTAGCTTAATGTTGACATTGCTTGTGGTTTCAGTTCCACCAAATGACCGAAATTTCTTCTGTGCTCTGGGAAAGTTTTCAGGTAGCTGCCTGGAAAAACAGAATTAAAGAGACCAGAATCAGGTGGCCCAACAATGGGAGAGCCATGCTTCTCTTGTGGCCTTGACTCTTTCACCCAGCTCCCTTTGATTCCAAAATGGGATCAGCTGTGTGATGAGGAGAGTTCCTTCAGCTTCTCCTCAGTTTCAGCACTGGACAGCTCCTGCATGCAATAATGTGCCTTCCTCCTGTTCATCTGTGTTCTCCTTGGAGCTGTCTTTGGTCCTGACAGAGCTGTGGCTCCTGTGCCACATGTTCCTGTAGCTTTAGTGGTTATATTTCCCACAGTTACTGGAGTTTGTTGTCCTTTTGGACTAAGGGACTGAAGCAGACCAATGAGGGTTTGGTCTGATTGGACCAGAAATGGGAGGGGCTACCATACAGTATTAGTGAGTCAATGATCTGAACCAATAGCTTCAGTGCCATTGTTCTGTTGGCCACCTTCTCCACTCAACCATGTAGTTCAATGTCTTTAGTGGAAAAAAGAGAAAATGTTCTTCAAGAACAAAAGTAATTGTCTTATGTTTATTATCTCTGTTTCTCTGCTTCCTGCTCCCTCTCCTTCTCTCTCAAAAAATCCAGTAAAAGTACTTCAGGGCTAATCTTTCTTTTCCCGTCTGCTCAAAGTTAAGCATGCCGTTTTAGTCTAATAAAGAATTTAGCGGCCTTAAATCATTTAGCGCTGGTTTAGCGCAGTGAAGTGCCCAAGATCACACGCTGTCTCTCTGATCCAGACATGGCTAACAGCTCTCTGCACAAACAGGGTCAGTTATTTGCCCAGGCATGGCCAGCTGCTCCCCACAATGGCAGGTTTCTTAAGGCTCAGTTTATACTTGAAATGATTCAAAAGCATGCACAAAACAGATCTGCAAGGGTGCATTGCAAACCTGTGGTGCAAGCCCAGCTCCCTAACCATTACACTACACTGTAACCTCTGAGCTACAAGCCCAGCTCCCTAACCATTACACTACACTGTAACCTCTGAGCTACAAGCCCAGCTCCCTAACCATTACACTACACTGTAACCCAGCTCCTGTAACCTCTGAGCTACAAGCCCAGCTCCCTAACCATTACACTACACTGTCACCTCTGAGCTGTAAGTGTATAATCTTGTGTTCGCTGGTTTTCATGCTCTGTGTGTGTGTGGCAGTTCTGTTAGCCGCCCCAGGCATGGTGAGCTGCTCTCTGCGCTACCTTCAGTGATCCAGCCCCTTCTTCCTCTCCAGACTCTTCCTCTCTCCCTGCAGCTCTGCTTAACAGGAGCAGCTGTCTCTCATTCTCCCCAGTGAGAATTTATCTGCGTTCTTTCAAATTATTCATTTATTTGTTTTTATTTTCTCAGCCCACAATGATCAAAGCAAGTAACAGGCTGCTGTCTTTTTGACTGTGTGGATGAGACACTAAGCCCCGATGCAGAGTTTATATAACAGCCTTCCTGTCTCACGTTCTCTCAGGTTTCATCACTTTCTCTCTCTCTGCCCCTGTAACCCCACTGTAAGCAAAACTATTATGGAGTTCAGGGGTGTGTGATTAAGTGTTTTTTCCTCAATGTTTCAGTGCTTTGGAGGTGAACTGTGCTCAGATTAATTATATTCTTTCTGCTCTCTGTAATTATGGAAGTGCTTGCCTTCCAGAGCCCATCCCCAGAGTTTCACTTGTCACATCTCTTAACTTCTGTTCCTGTCTGCTTCAGCATCGCAAAATCTCTCACCATCCCTCTCTCTCTGCCTCTCACCCTCTTTCACCCACTCACTCTTTCTCTCTCCCTCCTTTCATTTCCTTCCACTCTCTATCCCTCTCTTTCACTTACTCTCACCCTCCTTCACTCACCCCCCCCAACCCCACCCCCGTTTCCAAATTCTGTTTAATTGAATTCACATTCCATGAGTTGTGTGAAAAAATAGGTCATCTGCTTTGCTGCTCTGAAGTCGTTTGCACTCTGTTAGGATGAAAATAGAAACAAACGGGAAGCACAACCAAAGAGTTTTTCGCACCGTCACTAAAAAAGGGGTGGGGCTCAGAGTCAAAAAATAAGTTCATATGGTTTTATTTTACAGCAGAGATGTAATTCTGAATGTCCTCACATCCTCCCTTTCGTTCTTTCCCTCCCTCCCTCTCTCTCTCCCTCTCTTCCTGTCCTTCCCCTACGGCTCTTGCTGTTCTTTTTCTCCTACTCAGCAGTTGGTCTGTCCTTCTTTCTCTCTGTGTTTGTAAGTTTTGTTCATCTCTCTTGTTTTGTCACTTCCATTGTTCAGGCATGACAGGAAAGCAATATCAAACAGAACAACAAAGATTTCTCCATAACAGGCTCTCTGGTCTGTCTCGTCTCTGTTAAACTCAGGACGCTGGACAAAATGGAACACAATTACTTGTGTTTGATTTCGCCAGATCATAAAGTATCTTCATAAAATTTCTACAAAATGAACTTGTAATACCTGGCAGAGGTTTTAGCCAAAGTAGGCCGGAGTTTGTAGCTGAATTTTTCAATCAGGTGAATTAAGCTTTTATGTAGAGTTTGAATTTGAGTATTCACAGCCAACACAAATGTTTCAAGAACGATAGGGCACAATCTGCTCAGGTTTTGATTCCATTTTTCAATACCTTCATGCTGAACAGAATGTCATTGCTCAGGTTCCTAGGCCAGTTAGTTCCTAGATCAGATAAAACTCCTGCATCTGCCCAGAAGTTACTGGAAATGGTTTTTCAGGAAAAAAAAAAACTTTATAATGTGACAGAGTAGAATTTTGTACAAATGGTGAAATGTCCCTAACCCCATTTTTAAAAAAGTATCAGATTTTTGCTTCTGTGGAAAAGCCTGTCAAAGTTACCTCCTATCCCCACACCTTTTAAATGCCTGCTATTTCCCATAAGCCAGCAGTACCAAAGTGTGCGTTTCCATAACTGTGAGGCAGTGTATTGTTAGCGTATATAAGTGGATACATGAAACACTCTGCCTTGTATGACTGATATCACAATCCGAGCCTGACTTACCGGATTTCAGATTTTTGCAAAAGAAAAGTCAAGATTGAAGGTGGAGCAGAAAACATACAACAGAGAACCCCCCCCCCTTTTACATGTCCAAAATCCCACCATTATGCATGCTTTTGGTTGGTTGATCATATCTGACTACCTAAGATTTTATATCTTGACCCTACAGCTGACAACCATAAAAGAGGGCTGTTCACAGTGGACAAAATCTCTCCTGAAAACTTTGTGAAACAGCTGAACACCTTGGCGTAAGGTGCTGGGCTGTAGGAGGACAGCCCTTCAGACTGATGCATGGAAGCAATTTCAGCTGTCTCAGATGGATTGTTCCAGTAATCTGAGTTTGGTTTTTTCTCATTAAAATACCATCCTTTTTATATGCCTGTGGTTTATTTTAGTGGTATAAGATATTATTTGGCCATGTTATGAATGTAAACATTTTTTCTCTGTAGATAATTGAGAGTTTTTTGTTGGCGGAAAATAAGATTATTGCACTTTTCCGCTGTCCTAGTTCTGTTAGGACTGGCTGATTTTCTTAGCTCCGCTGTGCAGTTGTTTGGTGTGGGATTTCATACCTCTGTTGAAGGCAGTTTTATAAGCATTCTACTTCAGGAGTAAATCTGGGATTCGGGGGGTTTGTGAGTTGAGATTGAAAGCTTTTGAGATGGGTTTACTGTCCTGTTTTTTTGGTTTCTATGGTTTGAGTCACACCAGCTGTAATATGGTTTCATTTTGTTTCTGCGTTTCATTCTTTGCTGTTCTATCTGAATTTTGACACATCAAGTGATTTGATTCCGAGCTGCGAGATTCAATTCTGTTCCTTTCTCCAGTCTGCTAGATTAGAACCTGTTGATGTAGAGTATGCATGTTCACTTGCTCAGTATTATTGTGCCAATGCTTTTGTTGTTGTTGTCTCTTGATTCCAAATTCAGAGTTGCCTGATCAGCATCATGACCAAGTGCAAGCCAATGAGGGCTGACAGTCCTGAGACAAAACCAGGGACGCACAAAACCTGACACACAGGAGAGAGAGAAGGTAAAAGGTATAGAAAGAAAGAGAGGGAGGGAGGGAGAGAGAGAGGAGAGAGAAAGGAGTATCAGAGTTGAAGACAGAGATGGAGAGAGAAGAGGCCAAAGGGAGTGAGATGGAGGGAGAGGGAGAGAGAAGACAGAAGATGAAGTGAGAGGGAGAGACACAGAGGTAGGGAGAGAGAGAGAGAGAGAGAGAGAGAGACAGAGGAGAAGTGTAATATGTTTGGAGTGGTTGGTGACTGGTGCACAGGGCGTGGGTGGGTGGGTGGCAGGTGGGGGTGGGGCAGCTGTCAGCAAGCGTCAGCACAGTGTTTGGTCAACAACATCGTAGTTCCTGTGTCACATTAAAGAGGCTCCCTCTTTCACCTTGGGCTGTGTCTCTAGGTTCCCGCATCATTTCAGACAGCCTTCCTCGCTCACCTTGAGCCCCACGAAGATGACACAGCATTGGTAGTCATTTGGAGTCTGTCTGACTTAAAGCTCCAGCAGAAAGCGCAGCTGAAAAAGCAATAGCAGGTCATGCCAACATCAAACAGAATCTCAGAGCAGCTGCGGAGGAGAATAGCTAACCAGGACCCAATGAGGATAGAAGAACAAAGAGATACCGAAGAAAGGGAGAGAGGGGGATTTCAATTCTTAAAAGACCTTCCATTAAACGACTAATTAAAGCACAGTGATAGATACACAAAGACACCCCAAACAAATTAAAAGACAAAAACATCTTTCCAGAACAAATTATGGTGGTACCATGCAGATTCCCTGCCCCTCCTAAACAACCCATCTCTGCAGATCACAGAAATAAACCCCCCCCCCCACCCCCACATCCAATGACTAAACTATCCCACCTGCTACCCTTTTGCATGGGAATTGAAGCTAAATGTAAACCAAACAGGTACCTGACATACTTTAACCCCTCAGAATGGGCCAGTCCTGGTCCTGCAGAGCTACAGGGTGAGACTGGGTTTTCTTTACACCTTAAAGTCAGCAAACAGTTCAGACCCAAAACACAAGAGACT
This sequence comes from Albula goreensis, assembly GCA_022829145.1. Lineage (NCBI taxonomy): Eukaryota > Metazoa > Chordata > Actinopteri > Albuliformes > Albulidae > Albula > Albula goreensis. The sequence goes on along the minus strand of CM040742.1, from coordinate 10,851,516 downwards.
ACATTCAATCAAACGCCATTAGTCTCTTCATATGCAAGACAATCAAATCAGAAATCCTACACTACAATACCATTTTTTCAGCATGTTTTATTCAGCACATTTTGAAATGTGTTCTTTTCAAAATAGAATAACACACTCCCCTACAAAGTGTGCCTGACCGATTTTAGCCCAAAGTGAGGTGAGTTAGCTATGTAAGCAGCAGTAATTGATCACTGGAGAGCTGAGTCACAGTGGAGACAAGGGCACCCTGTAGCTCCCCAGCGCTAGGGCTGGCCTTCTATGCTTCAGAGTCCTGAAAAAAATTACAGTGCCCTGGCTGTTTCCGGAGAATTTCAGTGAAACAAATTTCAAAGGAAAGCAGCAGTGTGTGTTCACCTGAAATGACAGGGCAAATTCAGCCCCAAGACACCAGGTGAGGTGAGTTATCTGTGTAATCCACTGTTTTAATTGGTCATTAAGTGCTGCTTTACAAAAAAATCCAGCATGCACTGTTGTTCTCCAAGACCAGGAACGAGGACCACTGGGCTGGAGTAATTCGAATAATAACTCAACCACTGCCTAATTAGGGCCTGGAGATGCCTGAATTTTAGCCGTTTTCTAGAGGCCACCCGAGAATGTGAAATCAGAGAGGTTCAAAGTGTTCAGAGAGGTTTGAGGTTTCTATCGCTGTGGGAAAAATCTCAGGGCTGCCAGCTTTCCTCTGCTGAAGGAATGGAGCATGTCAAGCTTCACAGAGCTTGTCTTTCCTTTTTCAAGCGCACCCCTGCAAAATTAAAGCCAGTCACATTAAAATTTATGTCCAACACCCTGTCGCTCCCATCATTTTTTTTCATATAAAATCAAACAAAAGCCAGAGCTGAGAGCTGCCGTATCATCAACTGGAAAAAGTCCCTCCAACCTTAGACTCCATCTCTCTCTCTCTCTCTCTCTCTGTCTCTCTCTCTCTCTGTCATCTTCTTTCCCACTCCCTCTGCTTCTCTCTCCCTTTCTCTCAATCACATCCCCTCTCTCTTCTCTATCTCCTCTTCTCTTTCTTACTTTGCTTTATTTTGTTCTTAAATGCAGGGCAAAGAGGAACAGAGTGAGAGATAAAAAGAAAGAGAGAGAAAGTGAGAAAAAGACAAAGTGAAAGAGAGAGGGAGTGAAAATAACAGAAGCAAAGAGGTAGAGAGAGAAAACGAGAGAGTGAGAAAACTTTGAAACCCATTTATCAAAACACTAAAGGAGAGAAAAACAGCAGCATTACAGAAACACCAAGTTCCCGGTGAGAGAAAAAGAGATGGAGAGAGACAGAAGAGAAGTGCAATCCACTTGAGAGGCAAGAGGGGGAGAGAAAGAAAAGAAAAATGTTTAGTTCCTCTTTTCAGGAGGAACTAAAGACAATCAAAGCCCATTAGATAACCCAGAGCCATATTTGAAAAAAACCTCAGCCTCTTAGACAAAAAAAAGACAAGAAAAAAACACCCCATGGCCCCAACAGCAAGAGAAATGAGCTGCTGAGGAACGTCACCCACGAGCCACTGGAAGCACTGCTTAAATTATTCACCCTGATACTAAGTTCCAGCTGCTTCCCTGTCATCTAAAATTAGGAACTTACATCCCCAACACACAAAAGTGGAGATAAATTGGTTGCTAATAATTACTGAGGCGTTTGTGTTTGCGGTAATCTGGGGGAAGTTATTTTGTTGAATCCTTAACACAAGAATTATTAAGCTCGTTAATGAGCGCGCAGTCTTGACTACGAGTCAGACTGGCTTTGCACCAAAACGTCACATCTTTCCTTTGCTCCATTCACTTTGACAAAGGTTTGATTTGGTTTGGCACAGTGGCGTGTTATGTAAAAGCATAGGCATGCATGTAAAAAACAAATGCACACGTACACACAACTACACACTACATAATTAAATGTATGTATGCAGACAGCAAGTGTGTACTCTGAAATAGAAGTGAGAGGTAGGCATTACTCACGCTTGGTTATGGTGTGAGACAGGGCTGTAATCTGAGTCCAACACTGTACTGTTCATTATGTTTACATGAATGCTTTAGTGGGTTAGCATGTTGGTGTTTTTGTTGAACAATCTATAGCACTTTGCTTCAAACTGTTCCTTGACAGTAAGGATGAATTTTTTGAAATGAGTTTTTATTATTAATTTTTTTTTGTTGGCTCTATGCAGTATGTGGAATTTCTGAAGCAGTACTGTCAGAACTAGGCCCTGGCAGTGCATTCTAAGAATATAAAGATTACAGTCTGCCAAAGAAGACCAACAAAAAAGGAAACAGGAAAACAAATCAAATTCAATTTAGCAGTGTCACCAAAGAGTAACCCCAAATTACACTTACTTTAGTCTGACAGTAACCGCTTCAGAGAAGTTTTACATGGCAGTAA